>JAJMFS010000020.1:0-185607 GCA_030574815.1 Yamadazyma germanica | reverse complement strand
TTGAATAACATTCAAGATATTCAACCAGTGAGTGGAGCTTCACCAGTACATCAAATGGCTTTATAATACAAAACGTATCAAGTCGGTCGAAATGAGAAAGGTCCAAGATCGTCTTTGGTGGGACTAAAAAGAAAAATTCCAAAACTCTTACAGTCTTGGGAATACGTCTTATAACCAGTTCAAGAATACTTCTGGAAATCATATCACCCTCTAGGACTAGCTCCCTTATTGTACTAGGAAAACGAGTTATACTTTCAAAGCATGTTTGTTTATTACTCGGCAATTTAAGTGCCAAAGCTGTCAATTTGGAAGCTTCATCAAATCTGTGACCGTCAAAATCTAAATTATCATCAAGAAGAGACAACCTGGCGATATTTTGCAAGGGGTACACATCGTTTATTCTTCCATTGAAAAAGAAGTGAGTACACGTTGGCGGGAGGACCACTTCAGTACCTTTTGCTCCTTCACCAGTATGTACCATACAATCTGTCAAACTCTTGAATTCAGATAAGTCTAACTTTCCTTCAAGCGGACATCGACTTTCAAGGATTTTGATGGATTTCGGTAGCTTACCTTCTAAGCTATCCCACGAGCAACTGAAACAGAGTGTACTTAAGTGTTTGAAGTTTTGAAACCCAAAGCGATTTATTGGATTTTGTGGAGAGATATAAAAAACACGTATATCCTGTATCTCTGTGGGAATATGCCCATGGTTTCCTTTGCCATAGGAAGGCATTTGGAGTTTGAAATTTCTACGTTTGTGTAGAGAAAGGGTCGCTTCTTTCAATGTTGGAGGGTATTCAAGATCACTAAGATCCAGGTCTGACGCCGGCTTTAAGGAAAGAACTTCTAAGTCCCATTTTTTTATCAAACTTGCAACAGTTTGAACGTCTGTAATATCGTATATGGATAATGATTTGATACTCTTAGGGTAGTTTATCGAGAGGAAATTTATATCATCCCCATTTCCTTGAATTTTGAGACTTGTTAGTTTCATGAGGCTCAAGTCCAAGTCAAACAAAGCACTGCACCAATGAAGATGGATCTTCCTCAAATTGGGAAGGTGTTTAATATCTTGATATAATGTCTGTTTCTCAGAAAATGTGAACTTATCGTCGTTGGGTATTTCCACCTCAAGGATCATTTTCTTGATATTTGACGAAAGTTTAGAAATGGGAGCATCACATATCAAACTCACTTCGTATTTGGAAACAATATCGGGATATAAGGAGTGAAAGTTTTCCAATTCCTTCACTGTTTTGAACTTCAAGGAGATCGCTTCAAGGAACCAACCTGGTGCTTTTTCATGCCATTCCATGAAGCTTGTGAAATTGACGTACTCTTGCCTGGTAGCAATGTTTCCGTCAAATCTTACACTGTAATAATGAAATTTTGCCAACTTTGCGTTTTCTTGAATAGTGATTTCGTATTTCATCGATGGCAGATGTAATTTTGGAATTTTTGGCTGCAAAAAATGAGCATTTAAAGAATAATAAATTCGAACATAGAAAAAAGTGAATGTCGCATTGCGGCATAGAGTAATAACCTGCGATTGTTCCGGCGACAGTAGTAGACCCAATTTGCAGCCAGTTGCCAACACCCTGTGGTAAAGTGGCATAGATTTACCACAGCCAGCTCTGAAGAGAGCTTTTCGTCGTGGCGCTTGCCACTTTCTTAATTTATGTGTGTTGGTTTATTTTTCCTTCTCTTTTGTGTGATTTTAGGTTAAAAGTAAAAAGCGTGTCAGATCTCAATTGATCTACAATTACTGTCCCAAGTGTTTGATTTAAATAACACCGTTTTCCCTCAGGGGAAAATCATCCTTAATTTTACCCTTTATTTTTACTTAGGTTTTATCTTTACTTTCAAATCACTTTATTTAAGTTTTCGTTTATTAGTGAAATACATAACCAAGATTGCCCCATTACCGTCTGCCCAGCGAGAATTCGGAAAAAGTCAATTGCCCTCGTTTGAAAGCGAAGAGTTATTAAAAAAATAAGAGTTATTTGGGATCTATCGTCTGTCTTAGAGTATTGCACGCCTTCTCACTTTACGACAATGCGTTCTATACTACGACTCGAGCATCTCCAGAACACCAAATCTTTGGCGAATTCCCACATTTATATAGATCGTAGTACCGGCTTTCAATTAAACCAATAATTTTTACCCTTAAACTATGTATCGTCAATTATATTTCAAGTTTGATCTATTCAACTTTCGTGCCCTCACCATGAATATTAAACATTGCGAAAATCGCTAATCCGATTCTGGAGAATCATTATTATCGTACAATTACAATTTATCGAACCATGGAATCTCAATACTCTTCGGACCCGAATTTGATAGTGGAGCCTGATCATTATGAAGGAGGGATTCCCGTATTTAGACCAACAATGGACCAATTCTCCGACTTTTACAAATTCAATAAGGCCATAAATAAGTATGGAATGCAGTCGGGAATTGTTAAAATTGTACCTCCTTCAGAATGGATTAAGTCAACCAATTCAAGTTATAGTCAAAAGAATTTGGAGAAAATCAGAATAAAAAATCCAATCATTCAACATATTAATCAATCAGGTAATGGGATCTTCAATCAACAGAATGTTGAAAGGGCCAGAAGCTATAGCCTTTTCCAATGGAGGGATTTATCCCAAAAGTCCAATCACCAACCTCCGGCACCCAGGAATAATGTCAAATCCGAAAACAATGGAAAATCCACCAAGAATGCTGACAGCAATCAAAGATCTTTAAGGCATGGCCATAAGCGTAAGACTTCAGAATATAATATTGATGCCTCAGAATTCTCTCCGGAAAGATGTGAGCAATTGGAGAAGATTTATTGGAAGTCATTGACATATGCTGAACCAATGTATGGTGCCGATTCAATGGGTTCGTTATTTAGTGATCGTGTAAAATCTTGGAATGTGGCTCATCTACCTAACTTGTTAGACCTAATGGATGAAAAGTTACCAGGGGTGAATGATGCCTATTTGTATGCTGGTCTATGGAAGGCCACATTTGCATGGCATTTAGAAGATCAAGATTTATATTCTATCAATTATTTACATTTCGGGGCTCCTAAACAATGGTATTCAATTCCTCAATCTGAATGTGATAAATTTTTTGATTTAATGAAAGATACTTTCAATGACGAATACAAAAATTGTCCTGAATTCTTGAGACATAAAACCTTTCTTGTATCGCCACAATTCTTGGATAAACATGGCGTTAAATATAACAGAATAGTCCATCGAGAGAAGGAGTTCATTATTACTTATCCTTTTGGTTATCATGCGGGGTTCAATTATGGCTATAATCTAGCAGAATCAGTGAACTTTGCTTTAGACGATTGGTTCCCGTTCGGTGAAAATACAAAAAAATGTGAATGTATCCTGGACTCTGTCGGTATTAATGTCAAGCAACTATATAGCAGATTCAAAGGTATTCCCTACGAGGTCCCTGAACTCACTAGTGATGACGGAGAAGAAGATGAAGAAGATAACATACTGGTTAAGACGGAATCTCCTGTTTCTGAAGCCGTTTCTGAGGATTCTGAAGCAGATAACAAATCGAAAATGTCAAAAAGAAGAGGATCTAGATCCAAAAGACCGATCAAGTCAGCGGAGTCCGACAAAGCCATCAAATTTTCGAAGAAGAGAAAACTAAAACATGAAGTAACACCAGAAGTTGAACGGGATATTTCAAATTTTGAGTGCTACTTATGTCCTAATAATATGCCTCGTAAGCTTTTGAAGAGATATCCATTTGAACTATTACCTACCGATTATAAGAATTACCAAGTTCACAGAATTTGTAGTCTTACATTTCCAAAAGAATTGAAGAATATCAATGGGAAAATCGAAGGATTAAAATTCATTTCAAAGGCACAAAGAAATCTAAAATGTTTAACTTGTCAACAAAAAGTCAACGGAGCATGTTTTCAATGTAGCTATGGTAGATGTTGTAGAGCTTATCATGCTACATGTTCCATAAAGGACGGTGTTACCTTCAATTTTGATGAAAACGGATTTGTTTGTAAATTTCACTTTGCTAAAGACACCAAGAGAAATCAAGTTGCTATTTCTGATTTACAAACTGGGTCATTGATTCAATGGGTTATCAATAAAATTTACGGATGTGGATACGTTTTGTATAATAGCGTTAATAAGAGAGCAATTAGTGTATCACAATATCCTGAATTGAACAATAATATCCAAATCCGTTATGAAGATGTTTTAGGTGATGATGGTAAAGTTAAACTTGATCCATTATTTCTTCACGATATCAAACCTAAATCATCCGGCACTACAAATAATGAAACAACTAATAAAAAGGACTTCAACTTGAGTGATGATGAAATCGTTACGGGGTTGAATGAAGAGAACCTCGATCTTAGTAAAAATGGAAACTTTATAGTTGAAACTATCAATAAGGAGTTTCTTGATACTAAGTTCAAGGAATTATGGTATAATCTCCCATCTTATTCCAACGACCAGATTGATAGATATACTAATGACTTAAATAACCCACAACCTAATGACCCATATTTTATGAAACAAATGAGACGTAGAAAGAAGGCAAAATCTCCTTCTGATAATGACAATCAACCACCAGCAGCTGTCGCTGATTATGGAACTTACCAACTCCAGGAATCTATTAACATTCAATCGGTACCAGTGGTACAGCCAGTGCAGCCAATACAAGCAGTTCAGACCACAATGATTTTCCCACCGGTAAATCCCAATACACATAATGTACCGATATCTGGACAACCTCCCCACCCAAATCTCCCCCAATTGTATAGCTTTATCCACAAGCCTGGAACCCCAGTTTAGTTCCATTGTAATATATATTTTTTTGCAGCCGCGACTGAATTTTTCAATAATGATATGAAGAGAAGGATTCCAGATACCGATTCAGGATCTGAGGAAATAGAAGAAGTGGAAGAAGTAGATGATGACTCTTTTGAATTTGAAGGAATAGATAAACAGCAATCGACAGAACCATGGGTTTTTAAGTACTGTCCCCAAAGAACTGATGAGATATGTATAAATCCCACTAAATTGAAACAATTGAAATCCTCAATGCAACAGATGTTAGATCCTTACTGCAACAAGAAAATCCTTATTTTGACAGGTCCTTCGGGAAGTTCTAAATCCACTTCAGCTGAACTTTTAAGTCAAGAACTTACGGGTGGCTATGTCGAATATCATCAGAATACTCGGTTCGATGAATTCATGAATGATTGTAAGTATTTGGTAGGAAAGAATCGGAAATTTGTTATCATCGAAGAGTTACCAAATATTTTCCACCGGGATACTTTGGTAAAATTCCGTCAAAAATTGAATGAATGGATCCATACCAATCAAAGATTACCTCCTTTAATAATTTGCTTAACTGAGATTGAACGGAACTTTCAATCTACAGATCAGGAATTCTTTAATATTGAAAATAACTTGAATGCTAA
Source organism: Yamadazyma germanica (assembly GCA_030574815.1). Taxonomy (NCBI): domain Eukaryota; kingdom Fungi; phylum Ascomycota; class Pichiomycetes; order Serinales; family Debaryomycetaceae; genus Yamadazyma; species Yamadazyma germanica. Next base: position 180,140 of record JAJMFS010000020.1, on the reverse strand, counting down.
TACGTTACTAGGAAAAGAGACCCTACAAGATTTACGAATAGAAAACATTAAATTCAATTCTATAGCTAAAAAGTTTATGAGGGCCACTTTATCTAAAATAACGAGACAAGAGTCCATATTTAGAAAAATTCCTAAATCGACAATTGATGAGTTCATAGAAAACAATGATATGGGAGATATTCGATCCTCGATAAACAATATAGAACTATGGGCCAAATACTATGTCAAGGGGGTTGATTTTGGTGATAGTTTGGGATATAATAGGAACGTCACCCTTAATCTTTTCCATGCAATTGGTAAGGTGATCTATTCTTCCAGTAAATACAAGGATCTCGATAATGATTCACTGACCTGGAACACTTTACAAGATGTCATTGATAATTATGAAAATCTTCAGCTTCTACATTTATCGGTATTGGAGAATTATACCAGTTTCATTCCCAATGATAATATTAAGGATCTGAGTTTTATTGCTGACAACTTGAGTTTAAGTGAGCTTATATACAATCTAGGAGAAGGGAAAGACTGTATGATGAGGTCAACAAGAGTGGGACTTGACAGGTGCAAGTCACAAAGGGAAGGAACCAACCATACTAAGATAAATTTCACGAAGAACTTTAAAATGATAAAACAAGCCAATAAAGTTTCAAGGCAAATAGAGGAATTGAAGGATTCAACATTTCGTTCGAGTTTCAATAATGTGAATCTTATTGACGGTTATTATATCCCAATAATCCTTAACAAACGATACAACAAGAATTATCCTAGAATTGGAGGAAATTTGAAGACATTCCTTGATGATGACTTGTATGAAGAAGAGGAAATAGCATTGAATTTATCGTTAGGCGAACTTCAGAATCTTAAACCTTCAATGGAAGAAAGTGAAAATGATGAACTAAGTGACCCTATTGAAGATTCCCAAGAGGAACCGGAACAAAATCCATTTGATTCAGATTATGAATTCCTGGACGACTCAGCATTTTTATAGAGATTATTAATATACAAATATACATTATCTATAAGTTAAAAATAGTCCTGGGTTATGTCTCAAGCAGCCACGGCATTTTTGAAGAAATCTGGATCATCTTCAAGACTCTCTTTAATAATGTCTAAACCACCTTGGAATTCACCATTAATATATAGTTGCGGGAAAGTCGGCCAATCACTGAAAGCCTTCAAGCCTTGCCTAACCGAATCATCTTTCAAGATATCGAAGAAACCAAATCTTACTTCGTGCTCTCTCAATATAGCTACCAATTGTCTTGAGAATCCACATTGAGGAGATGATGGAGAACCTTTCATGAATAACATTACTGGCGCAGCACTAGTTAATTTTTCCAATCTGGAATTAAGAGCTTCAGGAGATTCATCTTCTGTCGAATCGGCAGCCTCAGCATTTGAAGTCGATGGAGTAGTGGCAGGCTCTTTTGATGTTGAACCACCTTTAAGTTCATTTAAAGCGGATATGAATTCTTTTGGATCAGCACCACTTAATTCCTTCAATATGGTAGAATCCTTAATTAATATGAAATATGGAACGGCACTCACATCAAATAAGTCACTTATGTCACCTTGGTCATCGGCATTAATCGATAAGAATAAAACATCTTTATTATCAGGAGTATCAGATAAGGTAGCATAAATGGAATTCATGGTTTTACAAGGTTCGGCCCATTCTGTATGGAAATATAATGAAATAAGTGTATCCTTAGTCTTGGATAAGGTGGTAAATTGGTCATCTGAAGTTATCTCTGTTACTGGCATGATGAGAAATGACAAATGAAGAAATGAGAAATTACAATTAGTAACGTGAGAACTCGAGAATTTCTGACCACCAGAAGAATTTCTGACCACCACAATTTCTCCAGACAGATGAGACGTACTAACTGTTCCTGCACGCGCGTGAGAAATATATCAAATTGAGATGGCAGAAGAGATCTCTATATCTATTGAAGAAACGAATAAACTTCGAGCACAAATCGGACTCCCTCCTATCCCTGTACAGCAGTCTGAGCCCGTGGATTCTGATTCGACATCCAATTCAAAGAAAGTTTTATCGGTAGAAGAAACTAATAAACTACGAGCTTCATTAGGACTTAAACCCATTGAAATATCTTCCCCATCTCCTGTAAATAATCACGGTACTCCTGTAAATAATAAAGATGGAAAAGATGACCTTGAGAATAGAATAAGTTCTGCAAAAGCCAAATCGACTACCAGAAGAAAGGTACAATACGGTAGGACATTACTCGATGACTATGAAGAGGTTTCCACTGATTCATGGCTCAGTAATCTAGGTAAAGCTTCTTCAGCTTCCAGTAAACAATCAGAAAGAAGCTCAACAGTACAAAAAAATACTAACAATAACGTATCAATTTCTGATGACGTTAGGCTTGGCCATAAACTGGCTGATCTCGCTGGCATCGCTGATAATGAAGTTCTCACGTTAAATGATAATGATATATTAGATGAAACCGATACTTTAGTCAATGACAGGTTATCTTCGCAATTGAAAGCAAAACAGGATCTATCCCTGGGTAAAGATGATGCAAATGTAAAGTCTGTATCTGAAGAAGGCTTTGTAAGTTTATCAGGAGGACAAGCAATTATCGGTTCTGAAGCTATTCCAATAGAGAAACAGGACAGTAGAAAGCGTAGATTTGATATGAATCTATTTGATGAATTCGATGATGAAGTGCAAAAACCAGCTAAATCGTCCAAGCCTAAAATGAAGAAACTTAAAAAGAAAGTCGATAAAAAGCGAATTGTAGAGACTGATGAAGATATAAATCTTCTACCAGCCAAGTTAGAGTCTATAGGTTATGATGAAAGTGAGGATGATATACAGGAGACTTTGCTGGCCAAAAGAGTCCTGAAACAACGGAAAAGAAAGAGCATGAAGCCAGAGGATATTGCCAAGGAAATACGTCTGATGGCTAAACTCGAACAAGAAGATGACTTGGAAAAAAGCGTTATGACTGGTACTGTAGTCTTTGATGCCACTAGCGATTTTTTAAATAAAGTAGGTACAGAATCATCCGAAATCAAAACAAAAGAAGACCCACAGATAAAATCTGATCCCGATGATAATTTTAAAGAAGAATTTAAGCCAGAACCGTCAGTTGACTCAAAAGACCCTGACAAGGATAATTCTATCAAGTCTGATGATGTAAGTCAAGACTCCCCAATTGTATCTACGGGTCTCACGGGAATTGCCCTGGCTCTTAAGCATCTCAATCATAAATCGGCTGACAATTCAAAGACCCAAAGGCAGGCCCTCAAGAACCTTGAACTCACTAAGCTTAGGATTTCTATAGAAGAGCGTAGACTCAAAAGTAGGCTTCAGTCTGATCCTGAATACAATCAACTTTCAACTGAAGAACAGAAGACGGTTTTCGAACAGATGCTTGATGACACTCTTCAAGAGAAAGGTATCACCCACGACACTTTGAAAGAATACAAGCCGAAGGTAGAGATCATGTATATGAATGAATCTGGTGAAAAATTAGACACGAAGGGTGCTTTCAAATACTTGTCTAACAAATTTCATGGTACTAAATCCAAAGGAAAGAAAACGAAACAATCAAAGGGGAAGAGCCGGAAATAAATTTTCGTGGTGTAATATAGAAACTTGCTACAATGTATTTGTAATAGATATTATTCTGTATTCTTAGTTCAGATATCTCGTAAATAATTTCTAGTTAAAGTTAAAAGCCTGTTTGAATGCAAGAATTCTGGGGAAAGATTCAAATGAAGCGTCTGAGTCTCTACTTGAGTGATTGACTATATGTATCTTTGACTCGAACTATCCCTATTTACATGTTTTTGTATATGCGAGTGACAGAATTTGGAGGCATCAAAACCAGGTCAATTATTTGTAAAAAGTAGGTGCCTTCAACCAACACATTTACATATGTTTCCTGATAGAGTTTCAGTGATGTAGTTGTGGTTGGTGACATCACATGCATGTCCAATAGAAAAATGAGATAACACAAAGCTTTTGACAAATAACAATCGTCTCTGCCTTTCCAATACCTTTGTAAAAGTGACCAAATTTAATAAATTCTCTCAATCCAGTTAAGAAAACAATCAAGGCAGAAAATAATTTCCAAACATCTTTAAAAGTCATTCAAAATCATTAGCATGAATAATCATTAATGAACAATAACTTTCGAATCTCTACCTATTATTTATTGTTGAATACGAGCTACTTAAGCCACTCCTACACGGCTAAATATTCCCCCTCACAACCCCACCAATCTCATCTATCCGCCATCTCAATGTGTCAAAATTTGACAGGCCTAGTTGACACTTTTACTCAAAAAATTCATATATATCATATTCCACCATACACTTAGAATTATATAAGAAACCCTATTTTACACCAAAAACACCAACCTTCAAATCCCCCAAATAAACGGCTAACTATCCGACCTCCCCCGATCTATGACCGACTCGGACAGAGCTCAGTTCCATCTGATAATTTCCGCATCACCTCATCTTTCCTAATTGGCATATATCCGGATTTCTTTTCCAGTTTTTGCATCGAAAGAATTGTTAATTATGACTACTCACAAATTAGTGGTCCGTATAACGGGGATGACTTGCGGAGCATGTTCTGCCTCCATAACGTCAAATGTAGAGAAGTTATCCGGCGTCATTTCTGTGAATGTTTCCCTAATTACCGAAGAAGCCATAATCGAGTACGATAACTCCATCGATTATAATGCTATAATATCAACCATTGAAGATTGTGGTTTTGATACAGAAATATTATCTAACACTCCATTATCCGCCGATTCCGATGTTTTCACCACGGTGGTATCAATCCAAGGAATGACATGCGGTGCTTGCAGCGCTTCTATTACCAAAGCTCTAGAGTCTGTTGAAGGCATATCGACTGTATCAGTCAATCTCATCACTGAAGATGGTAAAATTGTGCATGACTCATCCGTGACTCCAGATCAAATTGTTGTGACGATAGAAGATTGTGGATTTGATGCTTCTGTCGTTTCAAGTAAATCAGAATCCCAAAGATTATATCAAACCTCTTTCCGTGTAATTGGAATGACATGTGGTGCTTGTAGTGCTTCAATAACAAACGCATTAAAACAGACTTCGGGGGTTGTGGAAGTAAATGTTCTGCTTATAACTGAAGAAGCAGTAATTAAACATGATGACTCGGTATTAACAGATCTCCTCCAGGGGGTCATAGAAGATTGTGGCTTTGACGCTGATCTTATTAGTAATTCATTACTAGAAGTTAAACAAAATCAAGAAGAGACGGTCGTACTACAAGTATTCGGATTGAATGAAAATATCGAAACTCATGATTTCCAATATAATGTAGAAGCGACCTTGAGAAGTTTTGCTTCCAGTGTTGTCAGTTTTAAATTAAATTTTCAAGCTTCAAATTTCGTCGATGATGAAGCTGAAGCAACCGCTACATTGGTTCCTCATGAAGTCATTGACGATGACCATCTTATCAATGAATTGACAATTGTTTACGACTCATCTCTGATCGGTGTTAGAGATTTAGTACAACGGTTGGATTCAATTGATCCGGATATCTCATTTTTGATTTTAAATTCTGTTGATAAGGTTGCAGATATGCAATTAAAATTATTATCGAAGTCTAAAGAAGTTAATTATTGGAGATTAAATTTCATCAAATGCTGCTTTCTAGCGGTCCCTATCTTCATTTTGTCGAAGACTCAAAATACTGCACTTTTCAAAGATAAATTGGTGTTCCCCGGTTTGTTTTGGGTTACTTTACTCCAGGGTATTCTCGCATCGTACGTTCAGTTTAAACTCGGTATAATGTTCATAAAAAAATTTATTCATTTCGTAAAAGATAAATCAAGTCCAACAATGGACACTTTGGTTTGTGTATCAACTATGATATCTTACACATTCTCAGTTTTATCGGTGTTTGTTAGTGTTTGGAGAGGTACCACTGATAAACCACCAATGGTTTTATTCGAAACCAGCGCCATGATTATCACTTATATTTCGATAGGTAAATACTTCGAAAATAGAGCAAAAGGAGCTACTTCAACTGCTTTGTCAAGATTAATTTCTTTGACTCCAAGGAATTGTAAAATTGTCACTGATGTACCAAAATATGAAAATTATATTGCATCCCTTAATGAAGCAAATAATAACGAAAAAAGTAAAGACAGTGACGACGATAATGATGATAAAAATGAGGAATCTTTCCCTACAGAAACCGTCATTATTGACTTGCTTCAAAAGAATGATATAGCGATTGTATTACCCGGTAATAAAATCCCAGCTGATGGTGAAGTGATATTTGGCGACTCGGAAGTTGATGAAAGTATGTTGACCGGTGAAAGTTTACCAGTATATAAGAAATCTGGCGATAAAGTTATTGGGGGGTCTGTAAATGGACCTGGTTTATTACATCTCAAAATAACACAAGTTGGTAAAAACTCCCAATTACAGCAGGTCATTAAAATGGTAAAAGACTCTCAGAATACTAGAGCTCCAGCTCAAAGATTCAGTGATTATATTGCTGCCCGTTTTGTTCCAGCAATTCTACTTTTAGCGTTGGTAACTTTTCTTTTCTGGGTTATGGTCTGCTATTTTTGGTCTGGTTCTTTACCAAAAGTATTTAGTCTGAGTGAAAATGGAAAGCTCTTTGTCTGTCTCGAATTGGGTATCTCAGTCATTGTTGTTGCATGTCCATGCGCTTTAGGATTGGCCTCCCCGACTGCAATCATGGTAGGTACTGGTTTGGGGGCTAAAAATGGTGTATTAATTAAGGGCGGGGATATCTTAGAAAAAGCCAGTAATTTGCACATAATATTATTCGATAAGACCGGTACATTAACCACCGGTAAAATGAGTTTGGCAAATTTTCACATTGCAGATGATGCATATCTGGCTCACCAATTTTGGTCATTTATTGGCTGTCTTGAAGAAAGCTCAGAGCATCCTATTGGCCAAGCATTGGTCAAAGTCGCCAGGAAGCAACTTGGAATGTTTGAAGAAGATGCATTTTCAATAAAATTGAAACAATTCGAGTCATTGACCGGTTTGGGTGTAAAAGGGAACTTGATTTCAAATAATAAAGAACACAAAGTTTATATTGGGAGTAAAAGATTAGCTCAATTATCCAATGTGGATGTCAAGGATGTGGATAGTGCTAATACATTGTTATATGTAATCATCGATGACCAATACTGTGGTTATATAGAAATGACAGATGAAATCAAACCACAAGCAAGATCAGTGCTTGATTATCTAAGATATGAAAAGAAATATATCGTAGGAATGATTACAGGAGATAATACAAGAGTTGCTCAGAAAGTTGGTAATAGTTTGGGTATTCCAGTATCGAATATTTTCAGTGAAATATCCCCAGTCAATAAAGATAAAGTCATTACCCAACTTAGGGACAAATTTGGAGGACCTGGTAATGCTAAGATTGCTTTTGTTGGAGATGGTATAAATGATGCACCAGCATTATCTCAAGCAGATATTGGTATCGCTATTTTCAATGGAACTGATATTGCTACTGAAAGTGCTGATATAGTTATATTAAATGAAAATAATGACTTTTATGGTATTCCAATGGCTTTGAGTATAAGTGAAAAGACATTCAAACGTATCAAGATAAACTTCTTATGGGCTATTGTTTATAATTTGTTCATGCTTCCATTTGCCATGGGGTTTTTCTTACCTTTTAACATAATGTTACCTCCTATTGCTGCTGGTATAGCTATGGCTTTTAGTTCAATTAGTGTAGTTTTAAGTTCTTTAATGCTTAATTGGTGGAAATTTGATATGAAGTCTGATAAAAGGTATCAACCAGATTACGAAAGTTACATCGATTTTGATCTCAAATCTTTTACAATTGAAGATTTTAATAGGGTTAAAAGATGATTAATATAGATTTAATAAATAATTTTCTGAAAATATTACCAGTACACGCTTTTAACAATCTCAATTTTTGCAGCCATTTATTGGATAACTGATCATAACAAATCTTGTATAAATTGTATGCCAAAAGTCCAAAAAATAAATTTATCTCCATATATAGATATTCAAAGCCTTACTTTAAGATATGCATTTTTTTGAGATTTTTATACAGCATATAAATGAGTTTGATATGTGAAGGTATTCATATGTTGATATGTTTAAACCTGCGAAAATTACTATATAAATCTTAAAACCCCAAGAATGCAAAAATACAAAAATAAAATATGGAAAACGTTAATCAACAAATTGATAGCAATATTGAACAAGGTTTAGAAAAAAGGGGACTTTTAAAGAAGTTAACCAAGAAAAAACCAAAGTTCCTCTCTAAATTGTTTAAGAAGAAAAAAGAAATGACTAGTGAACTAGAAAAAATCTTATCTAGTATCAAAAAAATTGAAAAGATCAAGCAAGAACAAAAACAGATTGAAAAGGAAAAAGCCCAGTATGAAAAGGAAGAAGGTTTATATGATAATGATCTCGAAAAAAGGGGATTGACTGAGATCAAAGATGAAGTTGTTGAACTGTTGTTAACTAAAATCTTTATTGGATTAAAGAATAGTGAATTAATAAATCCTATTATTAAATTCTCCCTAACTGATGATGCTACCAGACAAGGACTTATTGACGTTACTGTCGAATTATTGAAAGCAGATGTGATTCCCTGGTCAGAAATCTTCAACGCTTTGAAAGATAGTGGGTTAGCTATTGATGTTGTTGAATTCTTGTTGACTGATCCAGAAGCTAGAGAAGGACAAATTGATTTGGTACTTGAATTGATTCCAAAATTACTCGACGAAGGTATCATCAATTGGGAGGATATTTTCAAGAGAATTCCACTTCCAAAATTACCTACGGCTTTTCCAAGTGGCTTAATTCCAACGGCTTTTCCAAGTGGATTGATTCCCACGGCTATTCCAACAGAATTGATTCCCACGGCTATTCCAACAGAATTGATTCCAACGGCTTTACCTACGGCTTTTCCAAACATCCCTCATGATGTCGACTTATCTGGTCTTAAAGGAAACTTTTTGAATTTGACGACCCTTTTCGCAGCCACCACTTTAGTATCAAGCCGTATTCCAACAACTACTTCGTTTGTCGAAGGACTTTTGTAAACAAAAACAACTAATCGTAAACAAATAAAATAAAAGTAAATAAAGAGATCTACAAATATTTTTCTAACCAAAACTCTACAATATATTAATACATAAAAGGTATCATATTAAAAACGTGCACCGCTAAAGAATAAAATCTAATTAACTTACAAAGCTAATAAAGCACCAGCGGCTAAAGCAGCAGCACCAACAGCGTATTGCTTGTTGGCAGCACCTTCCCAAGTGGAAACGTTAGCAACAGTGGTGTTAGCAGCGGAAGAAGTAGCAGCTGGACATTCAGTGACTTCTGGACCACAAGAAGTGATGGTGACTAAAGTAGATTCGACATCAGTTTCAGTGAGGGTAGCAGCAGAAACGACAGCTGAGAATAAAAAGGCGACGGTAGCGAATTGCATTATTAACGATAGACTAAGTTGGATGAATAAACAAAAGTTTTTGAAGAGAAGAAAAAAAAAGGACACCTGGAGGAAACCACAAGCTTTTATAGTATTTCCGGAGGATTGTCGATAGACGCCCCATCAAAAACCCAAACATTGGAAAAATAAATTGATGGTGCGAATGGCTCGATTCGTCAAGTCTCCTACCTGATTGGGAAATGCCCGCCTTTGACGGCATACTCTATACGGCACCGCGACATCCGGATACAGACGAAAATATTTTAAGTTTTGTATTGATAGACTATTGTGTACACAACTGTATTGATTTGTACTATTCTAGGAAAATTTAACGGTCGGCAACTTTATGACGATTTTGCATAAACAAAACAATCAAAAAAAAACAAATCTTGGTGGTAGCTGACAATGGGATATTTGAGGTTCCCCTGGTTGGTTAATTACGGTTAATTTTTTTAGTTTTAGTCGTTGCTTCTCTTTACTTCAGAATTATGATAGTGGACTGGATCATTTTACTTTTCAAGGTGAGGTGGACATTGATTACTTAACACTACGTGCTTTGCTAGTAGAGGCATATATATTAGGGCTGTGTAATTGGTGTCTGATCAAGGGGATCATCCGGTTGATCGACAGTTTATTGCTCATGCGAGAGTCTCTTCATACCCGCGAGACAGGAATGAGCTGTCGTGAATATAGAGCCGTGGTCGCATGCGTGGTGCTGTTACGGAAAAGAAAAAGAAATTTGCCGGAATGGGTAAATTGTCAAAATCATTTTATCCAGAATCGTCTGTGGTAGCCCCTATTTAATCTCTATGGCCTATGATTTGTCTCTTTAAACAAGCATAGTACGATAAGAGGAATTTATGAATAGTCGTCTATATTAGGTATATGCTTTAGGTGATAGTCCAACTGATATTGTATTTAACTTTTACTTTTAATACTCTCAATTATATATTCCCAATGATTTGATTGGACATTAAATAACAGATCTTTTAACGTTCTTTCTGGTATACCAATTTACATAATCTTTTAAACAATTCCGAATTCTCTTCTGATCCTTATTGGGTACTGCTACTTGTATAATATTGTTAAATTTTGTCAATTGTTTAGGGTCATTATTTGGTAAATTACTGATGGTGGTAATCAAAGAATTGATGATAATATCTGGAGGTGATATTATGATAATTTTCATGATTAATTCGTTCAAATCATAAATAATAGTATCATTATTGATGGCTTGGAACTTAAAGATCAAAGTATGAATCAATTTTTCGAGCATTTGGGGTCCTTGACTTGTTAATACTGCTTTAACTTTTGATTTTATTAAATCAATATCTCTAAATTCAACGAATGAAACTGGTAAATTATTTGATCCAAAACTAATTATATCAATCAAGTAATGAACTACGGCAATAACACTATCGAAATTTTCCAAATTATCAATAAGTATCATCGAACTCTGGAAAGACGGATCAAGAATACTTTGATTGTTCAAATCAAAATATTGATTTGGATAATACATTAGCAAATCATCCAACATTCTAAAGAAATCTTCAATTACATCAGGAATTTCATTGAAATTCTTTATAGTACTTAAGGATTTGAAGAAATTCGTCGATTGTTCAACCCCGAAATTGAAAATCAGTTGAATCAATTGGGGTTCATACATTTCTTCATCTCCGAACACTCTTAATACAGTTCCACTTACATAAAGATAGCAACCAAATGAATTAATCTTGAAACCTTCGATCAACAAAGTTATAATATCTTTCAAGTTTTCTAACAAATATATGTTAAACGCTTCAATTGCGGTTTTGATCAATTTCATGATTTTTTCATTCACAAGTAAATTAGTCAAGAATTTGTTCAAAAATTTATTAATAATAGGTAATATAACCCCAACAAAAAGTTGAACAACTTTATTATCAAAATTATTATAATCCTGAATTTTCAAAACTTTGAAGAAAGTCGTCAACAAATCAAAACATTCACCAATTGATTCGGCATTTTCAGTTTCATATAATTGTTCTAATTTATTGAGGGTGGGTTGTAAAAATAAAGTACCAGTTTCGTATAATTTAGGGTCATCTTCTTTGAAATTTCTTAAAATATAACTTATACCATTAAGTAATTCTTGATTTGATTCAAAATCAAGTTTACCACTTATTTCATTACATAACACATACAATTGTTCCAAGTAATTGATTAAATGACTTGAACAATCTTGACAAAAATACATCAATGCATTTGAAGAAGAAATCAATATTGATTTATAGTCCTTTTCATTTTGAATTGATGCGTTATCTTTATTGAACCCATTAATAATATAATTTAATTGAATTTCAAGATACTGTGGATTCTTATTAGTCCATTCAGTATATCTTCCCAAAACTAAAGTAGCACAATATCTTATTTTAGGATGTTCAGGAAGGGTGATTAGAAAGTTCATAATCTGTGGTAGCATTTTATCTTCAGTATTTGGAATTTCTTTAGCCATAGATCTCATAGAAAATAATGAACTTTCTAATGATTGCCATTTGGAATTATTATAAGATTTAATCTGCTCAAATGGAATAGCCAAAGCCCTATAAGGACCAACAACAACAGTAGCATCTTTTAATACATCCCCCATTTCATATCTAAATTCTTTGAATTTATCTTCTTGTTCCTTATCACCACCGAAATTTTCATCATCGGGATATGTTAATTTAGTGATGATAATTCGAATTAATTCTTCATAGATAGGAACGAAAGTTTCTCTTGAATTCTTGAAATTTGGGATGGTCAAGAGTTGTTTCAACATATACCAGAAATAAAAAGAATAATGAATGATATTCAAGTCTTCATCTTGCCTTAAATAATTCAACAAAATTTCCACCAAGGGTTTGAAAACTTCTGGATGTTTGGCAATTAAAACATGCCAACTCTCACAACTTTCAATATACAATTTTGAAAGAATTTCGAAATTCTCTTCATCGGGAGCAATAAATTTATTTAATTCAATCAATTTGATTAATAATGCATTTATAATTTCTAAGTTCTCGATATCTCTTGTCTCCCTAATGATTACTGTCAAACAATCGATGGATTTTTCGAAACAATCTTCGTTAGAAATGGAATTAAAAATTAAATTAGTTAAAGAGCCAATTTTCAAAAAACTTTCAATAGGTAATTCTTTGATCCAATTTATCAAACATTCTAAAATCAAAGTTTCGTTTCCCTCAATAAAACTATCAAAAAGCATGAATATTTTTTCAGTATTGGATTCGTTCATAATCAGATTAGTTCTTTGTTCGAATTCTTCATCCGTTAAGTACGTCTTGTTAATATCATTTATTTCTTCAGGCAAGATTTTCAAGAATTCAAACAAATTATCCAAAAGCTTATTGTTGATAAAAAAATCCACTAGATCACTTAAAGGGTCAGCCCAATGAAGATCCTGTAATATCAATTGACATAAGCAAATATTCAATTGGATACGGAGCAATTTAAAAGCTCGATTATTATTATATTTGACCAATAAGTTGAGAATTATTTGTCGTAATTCCTGTAAGTTATCATCACTGATTTGCTCAAGATCATAAGTCAATTTTGTTCTTAGAGTTTGGGTCAAGAACAATTTAATTTGAATGTCTGCATCATTATCATCTCCCAAATACTTGCTACAAATTTGCCATGAATCTTTTGATTTTTGGAAGGTTTCAAGATATTCCATCGCTTGCTTTTTCTGAGTTTGATCACCCGAATACATAGTATTCAAGGCTTGAACGACATTTGACATCGACATGATGATTATTCTGTCAGTCCTCTGTTCGGGTCTAAATTTTTCACGGTTCTACACGACTAGCGAGCAAAGAAATATGCGTCTCTGTAAGGAAATAAATCGATGTTATGCGTATGGGAATATTTGAGGCATCGATCGGGCATCGGACGCGAAAATTGGGCCTGGAAATTGTCTTAGGAAACATAAACACTATAGTAATGTCAAGACCTGTTGTTATTTCTGGTCCAAGTGGAACCGGTAAATCCACTTTGTTGAAGAAATTATTTGCTGAATATCCTGGGAAATTTGGGTTCAGTATTAGTCATACTACTCGTGGACCAAGACCCGGTGAAAATGATGGGGTTGATTACCATTTCACCACCGTTGATAATTTCAGAAAATTGATCGATAATAATGAATTTATTGAATGGGCACAATTTTCTGGAAATTATTATGGTACTAGTAAAAAAAGTGTCAAAGACGTTGCCCAAGGTGGACAAACTTGTTTATTAGATATTGATATGCAAGGAGTTAAATCAGTGAAAGACAGTGACTTGAATGCTAAATTTTTATTTGTAGCTCCTCCATCTATTGAAGAATTAAAGCAGAGATTAGTTGGTAGAGGTACAGAAACTAATGAAACTATTCAAAAGAGATTGGATGCGGCTACTAGAGAAATGGAATACTCTGAGACCGGAGCCCATGATAAAATTATTGTTAATAAAGATTTAGATACTGCTTACCAAGAATTCAAATCGTTTATTTTAGATAATTAAACACGAGTCAATATATCATTTTTGGCTGCAACATTTGACTGCGAAAAAAAAGAAACAAAAATTGTAAACACTCAACTGGAGCCATATATTGAGAGACTCTCATTTGACATAATAAATAAATTCATAAATATACAGATAATAGTAGCTATATAGTATTAGGGAAATCAGTTCCAGCCGATTTCATTGATAGTTGTTTTCATGACCCACAAGATATTTTTTAATGTGTGCCAAATTGTTTGATAATTTTTCAAAGATTGCAAAATTAAGTTTCTCGTCATGAATCTTCAATAGTATTAACTCTCCAATGTTGAGCATGTATAAGATATGATCAAAACTTAGATCATCTACGAGATTCAAATGATAAGTGGATTTGAGTCCAAGTCCGTTCTTTAACGTTTCAAACCATTGTAATATAGTCTCAAATTTACTTGTTAATAAAAGTTTATAATTAGACAATGGGTATTTTAAGTATTTTACTAACAACACTGATAACAATGCACATATATGGAAGATTGATTGAGCGAGAAACAAATTCAATTGATCATATAGGAGCTTATCAGAAAATTTGAGTTTTAAAAGAGCCTCGAAATCAATTTCATCAAGTTCATCTTCAATTCGTTCGATTTTTAATTCGTTTTGATTCTCGGTTTTTTCACATTTAGCAATCATGAATTTCAAACAGTTTAAGGAATAGTCTAAGATTTTATCAATCTTGGAAAATTCATTCAACTTTACCGAATTAATCAATCCTTCATAATGCTTAATAAGCTCTGCATGATTTTTTAGCCAACTTTGTTGTTTCAAAAGTTTAAAATCTAAAATAGACGATATGCTGATGAAATTTGTTAAAATTGAATAATCCATCACTTGATCATCCAAATCTCCATCTCCAAGGAAAAGAGTTAAATTATTAGCAATATTGACGGTATTCAAATTTGGGTTAAATTGATTAATCTCAAATATTCCGTGGATTAAAGTTACAAAACCAAACCTTGATAATCCTTTCAATATACTCAAAGTGTTATTTTTACTAAAGTTTGACATATTTGAATTCTTGGAAATTTTCAATAACAAGTCTTTAAAGTATAAGACCGGATACTTTTCGTTAAAATTTTCAGGATTTTTCGTTTGATGTTCCTTGAATTGTTGTACGTTATCAAGACTCCAAAACAATTCATCAGTTTTATTTGGTAATTCAGTATTTGTTAAATCGTTAATACTTAAAGTCAAGGGAATATTATAAAAAATCAATAAGAAATTGGTTAATCTGTAAATCAAGAAAATTATCCTAGATTGAGACTGTAAATTGATGTTGTTGTTGAATAATATCTCTTCATTAACGAAATTCATATCAAATAATGTATCATTGCCACCCATACTACTTCTTGACAAATTCAAATTTTCTTCTTCTTGTTTATTTATGGTAAAATAAACTTTGTGTTTGCTATTGGTAGCTTCCTTGATACTAGTTTTAACTAAAGAATTTAATGCATTTAATTGCCGTATAACAATAAAGACATTATTTTCATTATCACTGAATAAACCATATATCACAGATAACGTTAATGATTGTATCAACCATAAAGGATTATTGTTTTTAGCTTCACTTTTTTGTTTTCTTGTCTCTAAATAAATATGAATGGTTCTCCGGGAAGCTTCATATAAATGTTCAGAATCACTCTTTTCATTCGATAAAAGTGCACCAATAGTAGCCACTAGAAGTGGTAAACAGGCTCTTGAACTTTCATTAGAATGATCTTCATTAGCCGTCATTAACATTATTTGATGCTCATTAAGTTTAGAATGATGAATGAATGGAAAATGAGCCAAGAATTTATCAACAAAACAAGATAAGTAGAATTCTAATTTTTCGTTGGGAGGAATTATTGGATTCAGAATTCCATTAATGGGATACTTCCCTAATGCTCTACTAATTAGATTTCTCAATCCAGGAGTAAACATGTTGGATTTCGAAAAGTTAGTCAATTTCAAGTTATTCAAATTAGTAGTGTTTTCGATATTCAATAATTGAGATTGATTGAGGTAGTTGTTTGGAGAATTATGGCTTGGAGAATCAATATTCGAAGAAGACACCGAAGGATTATCACCGTAAAAGGAATATCCATTTGGCATGAATTTTGCATTCACATCAATTTCGTTAGTCAAATTTCCGATATCATTAATATAATTTAAATCGAAATGATCAGCTGATTGTTGATTCAGTAAGTTGTTCACATTAATATTTTGATTATTATTTTGATGGATTTGGAATTGAGACTGAAGTCTATTGGGATGATGATGGTTATTTGATGTGAAAGAAGGAATACTTGGGTGCTCATCTATATTGTCCTCTTCGAATTCTTGTTTAATCGGCGTCAAAACCGTGTTCATTTTGAATTCTCCATTAAAATCGTTAGAGATCATTGATTCAGGGATATCATAAAATGAATAGCCATAGAATTCCTTATTATTTTCATTATTTTCCAGTTTAACACTACCTCCATTATTATTTTGATTATCAAGATTATGTTTGAAATCATTTTGCATTGTTACGGTAGGCATCATATATTGTAGACCAGACATATCCATCCGTTTATCTCTCGAAGAATTATCAGTATTAGAGTTGCCAGCACTAGTACCAGTCATTCCAGGAATGGAAGATAAATTATTCAACCAAGAATGTTCATCGTAAGAATCCGAAGGAGCTAATTGCGGAGTACTGAATTCAACATTATCTGTTCCCAGATACAAATCATTTAATTCTGGTACATTGCTTGCATAATTCTGACCAGATTGAGCAGAGAATGATGCACCCCTACCTCTCATTAAAAGATTCTTGGATAAATCAGAATTCTTTCTTGACTTTTTGAATGGATGATTATGTGAAGGTGAAGTGTGTGACTGTTGCAGTTGTTGAACAGAAGGAACCGAATGAGATCTTGAATGCATTGAAGTCATCTGTTGCATTTGTTGAAGTTGATTATGAATGGGATCCGAGTCAAATAAATTGAGATTGAAATTGACGTTATCTTGATTTTTACCCTCTCCTCTTTTACCATTACTATCATCACCACTCAATGGAGATTCAGGAGATGCAGGTTCTTCGGAACCATCATTTGGTTTCTTAACACTTTTCCTCCGAAGTCTGGTGATAGCATCAGCACAACCAGCATGTAATTTCTGTGCATGTCTTAATAATAAATCTCTTCTGGAAAACTTTCTTTGACATACCCCACAAGTGAATGGCTTTTCCTTAGTATGAGATCTTTCGTGTCTCCGTAAATGTTCTAATCTGGCAAATGCCCTGGTACAGGCTTGACATACGAATAATCTTGGCTTACCAGAAGGCGTGGTACCGTGAGAAGTGAATTCTAGGGGGACTTTCTTCTTAATTGTGGAGCTAGAATTATTGTTGGGACTTGAGGAAGTGGTGTTTGAATTTTGTAAATCTCCTAAATTCATATCGGACATTGGAGTTTCTCCATCATGGTTTGAGCCCGACTCTCTCCCTGATATATCATCGAATTGTGAACTGATATTATAATTAGGATTCATATTCTGATAATTCAAAGAAATCATTAACCAACAAATTAAAATTTCTCACAGAAAAACTATCTTGCAATTGGTGCGGGTGGAAACTCCGTTATGGCAGGTAATATCTGGGGAACGAAGGGTAAAAATAACGGGAAAAAAGGTAATAAGCTGGAGAATAAACTTGTAAACTATTAATTTATGGTAATTTACAGGTTGAAACTTTTAGGAACAAAATTAGTACAATATCCGATTATCGCAGGCAGCATATATCCGAAAAAATAATCTGGGGAAATGGTCGCTATATAACAGAGATAAAATAAAATTATCGAGGCACGTAATTGTCCGCATTGAGCATATAGGTTATACGGAACAAAAGAGTTTGTCGTCGATCAATTGGTTAGATTCGGCAATATATCAACATACGACCCATATATGTTTATCTTAGTTGACTAGAAGATAGTATAATATTAAGGGACTGGGCCATAGATCAGTCGATAATGGTCAATAGCCGGAAATATCCACGGGTATTGAGTCATACATTTTAGAGCGATTGGAAATGTCCATGGCTTGCGGTCATAGTTTCTAACCAGTGCATATGTTGGGTGTAGATTGTTTGCAAACTAACTTTATAGGTGATATATAGAAGGGCACAAACACCATATGGATAGTTTAGAGATGAATTTACGATGGAGGGGTTTCGAGGTATGAATATGCACCAATAACATAATATCAAGTGGGGGATTAGACCACTGCTTATGTGCCCCATTAATCTCGCTCATCAGTTGTGCCTCATTCTTTGTGAATTTTCGTCGGCTGTATACGATGAAATCTGGGGAAATGTTGTGCGGCAGTAAATTCGAAAGTGGGGTAAGTGACACAAAGTCACTTCGGGTTGAGTCAAATTACCGACCGAACGTGATTTTACCCAATGATGCATGATTGGTTGGTGTGGCATTGTATATGACCACATGGACAGGTAAATTTTGCAGCCATTTTTTACCATATTTAGACCCTCCCAAATGTTATTGCCTTGTATCTCTTTCTGATTGCCTGATGATTTTGGCCTGCACTATTATTTACTTCCTTTACATTCCATATATCCCTTTTATCTCTATACCTATCAACAAAAATTATTGTCCTCTCACAGGTTTGGAAAAAATTCCCAGAGCATCTCCAGAGCATTTGCATACCTCGATTGCATTTTCGCAGCCACTCTCACACACTGGCACCAATGAAGTTGGAAAAAGTGGTTGCAAATGCTGTTTATAACAGCAATAATATTGACGTGAAACAAAATCTCTTGGCCTTTGTTGCCAGTGGAGGTGTTGTGATATACTCATTCAACTCCGACTCATCAATTGATCACCAACGGTTTTTTGTCGCTTCTGCTACCTCCAATAATGCCTCGACTGATGCAAACGCGTACTTGAATATGATGTCAGGAAACTCTTCACCCGAAAAAGACCGGTATGGTTTTGGAAAAGGGACCCCAATCACAGTAAAGAATGGAATCGATGAAGAGGCTGACTCAAAAAAAGATAAAGTAAGAACTATAAGTAGTGTAGCTTTATCACCAAATGGGAAATTGTTAGCAGTTGGGGAGTCGGGTTATCAACCGAGAGTACTTCTTTATTCTTTAGCTTTGGATCTGATTGATAGTCCAGTGGCTATGATCTATGGTCATAAATTCGGTATTAATAACTTGAAATTTTCCCCTTGTTCGAAATATCTCTGTTCTTTAGGTGTCGTTAATGATGGAGTCTTAAATATTTGGAAGTTGGGATTCCTGTCGATTTTATTATGGGCAACTAACAGGTGCTCTTCTGTAATTAATGAAATCATATGGCATGAGAGTTGGTTGGTAACTTTGGGTATTCGTCATATCAAAGTATGGGAGTTTGATCATGCTTCGGATTCTCACAAGTATATACATAAACCTAATTTACTCAGGGGAAAGAATGTGATTCTTGGATCCTTACTTGATAATAACTTCATTTCTGGAGATTTCAAACAAGCTAAAATTTACATGCTTACCAGCTCAAATAAGCTTGTGGTTCTTAATTTACAGGATATGATACTTCTTCCGTTAGAGATTTATCCGGGGGATGTACCAGAATACGAAAATAAATCCATATTGATATATGAAAATAAATTAATGTTGTCGAAAAATGATGAACTTATCGAGGTATCGATGAATCAACTCAAAGAAGTAAATTATTCACAACCAGCCCCTCAATCTCCAAGATTACTTCCTCCTATGAGTCCTAAAAAAGAATCAACTACCTACGAAGTGACTAACAAAATATTCGATTTGCACGGGAATTTTATCCATTTGACTCTGGATGGTGGTATTGATATTTATAAATCGTTACATCGATACCCTTTGATTGAGGTATCCTGTAAAGATATTATAGATGTGAAACAATATACTGGGAAAGCTGTAATTCTTTCAAAACTGGGTGACATAATGTCTTTGTTTGGTGATAAACTCAATTATTTGCATAAAGTTGAAAATACAACAACCGTAGATTTTTCTAAAAGCTTGATAACAGGTGATCAAATTGGGCTCGTTTCGTTTTACACTTTTGATGAAGTATATCGACCTTTTGAACAAATAAGAGCCCATGAGTCATCGGTAACTGATATTGTATCTTTTTCAATAGATGAAACTGAATACGTTGTAACTATTTCTCGAGACAGAATGATCCAAGTGTTCGTCAAGAATTCGTCATGGGAAGTTCTTCAAACTTTACTGACACATAACGGGGCATTGATTGAAGCTTTATACCATGATGGAAAAATATTTGTAAGTTCTTCTGACCGTACGGTCTCGGTTCACAAGGTTTGTGACCTGGTGACATTGCTTGGAGTGATTCCATTGAAAGCTACACCCTTGAACATGAGAATACAAGACAATGACTTGGTCGTATCTACTAATGATAAAAGCCTCACGGTTTTTAATATTGAAACCCTTGAAATAACCAGGACTTTGAAGTTATATGATCAAAATAACGACTCGCTAACTGTTGATAAATTTGTTGTCAACGAAAATATCATTTACACAGCTGCATCAGACAAAGTCCTTAGGGCTTTTCTGTATATTTCAGGGAGATGTTTGGGAATAGCTTACGGACATCTGGAATCTATTCAAAGCCTAAATATTGTACAAGGCAAGTTGATTTCCATTAGTGCTAGTGGAAGTATATTCAGATGGATGTTAGATACGGAAGACGAAATCGAGTCGGCACATACAACGCCTATCAATAGTCCACCAAAAGTGGTTCGGAAAATCATTTCAACATCGAAGGTCTCATCCCCCAAAATCCCATCATCACCCAACCAAAGACATACCCCAACAAGTAGTGGACCACCATCACCTATACCATCCACACCTCCCTCTATGACTAGTCCTTCCAGAAGGATCCCAACTTTCACCCCATTCGCCGACGAGTCACCAAGTCGTATTACCCAAGCTACTAGAAAGAGAATTGAAGCCCGGAGAAACGAGACCGCTAGACCTAGATCTGTCTCTCCTGTTAAGAGCAAACCAGCAGATGCAATGAAACGAAGACTGATGGATTTTCCACCAAAGAGAAATGATTACACAGTTAGTATATTATCTCATATCCACTCAGCCAAAACAGCTTTACTTAAAAGTAAGAATCTCTTAGATGAAGAAGAGAAACTTTTGGTCAGAGAAGAAATTCATCGTCTCTTGCAGATCATCAATGGAACATCGTATGAAAAGGATCTTTTAGAGAAGTACAGTGAACAGCTTGTAGAGGTCATCAAAAGCAAATTGTCCGTAAAAGTCGATGATAATCAGAATTAATGCTACATAATATTTACAGGAATTATCTTCTCATTGGAATTTTGGCAGATTCTATAGGGTTATAATCTTTCTCTTGAGCTTTATTAGCCTCAGCCCATGGGTCAGATTCAGAGGTTTGAGGCGGTGCCAGATTTTGGGTCTGAGTTTGTGTTTCTGGATGTGCTTCTGGTTTGTATTTGTTTTTGACTTTGTCCAATTCAGCCTGTAGTTTCAGTTGTTCATGTTGTTCTTGAAGTAATTTTTGTTGACTCCATTTCTCATCAGCTTGTCTTGCTAACTGTTTCATATTTTCTTGTCTTTGCTGATCAGCAAGTAGTTCTTGCAAGCTTGGGGCATGTTCTCTAGTCAATCTTAACCATTGTAACCACTGAGGAGGAATAGTTGAAAAATAATCTGCTTTAAAGATATATTCTTGATGAGGTTCCATCTTTCTTCTTAATCTTCTCATATTCCCATCCAATGTGAATTCCCAATAAGTATTTCCATGTAAATCATATCCGACAAAGAACCTTTTTCTGAAGGGTATATCTCTTCTTGCTTGGAATTTATGGATAAGTCTTTTCCATACTGAATATTTAGAAGCTATTGGATCCATGATTGAGATGAGATAAGGTGAGACAACACTGACATGAAAAGGTAGAGAGGGGTCCTGCACACAACAAAAGTACCAGTGTTTAATATTTCTTGATTTAGGTATGTTGGGAAGCTGAACCCGAATAGAAGTATACCGTAGCTGACAATGGAAAGAAACGCATCCTAAGAGGCATTTCCATCGATTTTTGATCAATTTCATCTATTTTTGATCAAGATTAATATGTCTTAAAGAGGTCAGTGTCCTGCAGATAGTGAGGGGCGGGGCCATAAAAAAGTTTATACTACTAATGACACAGATGTATACATATATTGTCGTACATTATAAGGAAGTAAATGGAAGGGTATGTTAACACACACATGAAGTATGAGGCTCCCAAAGTTTAGGGCCAATTGCCAATTCGTCACCAACTTTTGATCCCAATCTCATCTTACTATTCTCACCTTATCGACTTTGCTGTGCGGTGCCAAAATTTCCAGCAACGATAAGCCAGGGACTAGGCGGTGTATTTCAATAATCCATTTCGATTGGCCGAGAATTATTACAGGGTTTGAACCAATTGCACAGTATGAGACCACGGTCAGCATCTCAGTTAAATCGACTTTTACCGGTACCAATCTCCCTCCAAGACAATACTCCTGATAGGGCCCATATTTTAGATAATAGTCATGTAACTGATGTATTGGTTGGAGATCATCATGTAATTCAAGGTGACGGTGGTAGACCTTATATAGTATGGGTGATACGGATTATTATCAATGACTCAACTCATAATTCTATCTGTGTTTATAAACGATATAAAGATATTGAAAAATTTAGGAATGAGCTTGTTAAATGCCATAAAGATATTGAGATTCCGGCATTACCTCCAAAGGATAATATGAATTTCCAACGAATGTTATGGACCAGTAACTGGATTGAAAAAAGGAGGAAAGGTTTGCAATGGTTTATGACCAATGTATTGTTAAATCCCAGATTACAGCATTCGGAGGTGGTCACAAAGTTTGTGCTTGAATACTGAAGTGTTACCGCCCCGTAGTGGTAGCGTGCCACGGCGGAACTAACACTCAAGGGGTCGTGACACAAGGAGTAGGCGGATAAATAAAGGCAATAGAATTACCAAGAATCTCTATTGTTACACAGCATAGTTATCAACATACTAATCACCAATCGTTTTTCACAATTTGGATTGCAGCAATTATCAAGCAACATTATTGTCTCACTCTCGACTTTATCTAAAGTATCTACACATGAAAGTTACATAATCACACAATCACAAAATCACACAATCACACGATCACATGGATTATGCGAATCGGAAAAGGTCGAAAAGCACATTAAGAGTTTCTATATAATAATATGGATAAATAATGTATATTATAAATTCACCGTAATCACAAGGCATGATTTATATTTCCCGAATGACATAAGCCATGGATAACAATTAAGTCTGGACCCTCGGTAGGATCTAGAATATCTTAATTACTAAGGCCGCGAACTATAAAACCGAGCACAAATCCCGAATTTTTCAATGATTAAATCAAAAGTTTCACATTTAATTTTTAAAAGAATGGTACATAACGAAGTCACAATTATTGGATCCGGTCCAGCTGCCCATACTGCTGCTATTTATTTAGCTAGAGCCGAAGTCAAACCAACCTTATATGAAGGTATGTTGGCTAATGGATTTGCTGCTGGTGGTCAATTAACCACCACCACTGACGTTGAAAATTTTCCAGGTTTCCCAGAAGGTATCAATGGTACTGCTTTAATGGACAATATGAGAAAGCAAAGTGAAAGATTCGGTACCAAAATCATCACCGAAACTATCAGTAAAGTTGATTTTTCCGCTAGACCATTCAAATTATGGACTGAATTTAACGAAGATGACGAACCAATAACTTCTGATGCCGTTATTATTTCAACCGGTGCCTCAGCTAAAAGAATGCATTTACCAGGTGAAGATACTTACTGGCAACAAGGTATTTCTGCTTGTGCTGTTTGTGATGGTGCAGTTCCAATCTTCAGAAACAAACCGTTAGCTGTTATTGGAGGTGGAGATTCTGCTTGTGAAGAAGCACTTTTCTTAACGAAATACGGTTCAAAGGTCTTTTTATTAGTCAGAAGAGACCAATTAAGAGCTTCTACCATTATGCAAAAAAGAGTCCATGATAACGAAAAATTGGAAATTTTATGGAATACTGAAGGTGTGGAAGCCAAAGGTGACGGTAAATTATTAACCGGTCTTGAAATCATCAACAACAAAACTAACGAAAAGAGTTTACTCCCAGTTAATGGTTTGTTCTATGCCATTGGTCACACCCCAGCCACCGCTGTATTTGATAACCAACTTGAAACCGACGAACAAGGTTATATCAAAACTAAACCAGGTACCACTTTTACTTCTATTCCAGGTGTTTTTGCTGCTGGTGATGTTCAAGATAAAATTTATAGACAAGCCATCACTTCTGCCGGTTCCGGTTGTCAAGCTGCTTTAGATTGTGAAAATTGGTTGGCCGAACAAAGCGTTTAATGTAGTATATTAGAGTAGATAATAGATAAAAAATAGATGATAGTAATCGCGATAATTGAAATTGAAATTCCCATTTCCTCTTCATTATCACCCTGTTGCAGCAATCGCGAATTTAGTGATTAATGTATTATCATGTCGTTTAATATTGATGTAGAAAATCTGGCAGCTGATGCTACGTCTCTTCACTATAAGGATTTCCCCGAATTCGAGTCATTAACCAATCAGATCGAGTCTTCGCTCCACACTATTAATCATTCTCATCTTACTTCATTCAAAAATTTGAATCGCCAATATGAATCATTATTTAAATCTGATGATCCTGACAAACTGTCCAAATTGAACAAATTGGGGCATAATATTACGACTTTGACGGAGAAGATCACCAGTAATTACAAACAAATCAACGACTTGACTCAACAAGTGAATAAATACTTGAATGATTGTGAACTGAGTCACGAAGATGAAGATTCTCTAGCTTATTTGAGACAAAAGGAACTGCTAATGATCCAGGTGATTAAAAATAGTTTGAAAACGTATCAGATGCACCAAAAGAAATTTGAGCTGTTACAACAATCGATGGTAAAGACTTATCAACCTGATGATGACAAGGTTACTGAACAGGATAATGGCCAGTCCCGGGGACAAGTTCAAGATCAAGTCCAAATAAGTTACGAGCCGGTGAATGCAGAAGAGTTAGAACAACAAACACTTCTTATCCAGGAGAGAGAACGAGAAATTGAACAGATTGGCCAAGATATTACTTATATTAATGAGATTTATAGTAATTTAGATGATATTGTTCAAGAACAACAATTCACTATAGATACGATCGAAGATAATATCTTAAGGTATAATGATGATGTCCATGGAGCTTCAAATGAACTTCGAAGAGCTGAAAGATACCAAAGGAGATCAGGAGGTAGAATGATATGTTGTCTATTTATCTTATTGGGCATTTTAGGAATGATTATATTAATTGGTGTTATATTTTAGGATCAGAATTGATCGGATTTAGCATTCCCAGATATTGATATATCCATCATCACCGGCACTTACTACCACCTCATCCCCTTCTTCTAATATACACCAGGATACACAATTTATTTCACTAACACCATGACTTGAGGTCTGAACTGATTCTATTATCCATTTTCCTGCTTCCTGTTTATAAATAACAATCTTCCCATCAGATCCTGCACTAACTATACGACCCGATTTTTTCGACCAAGCTACTGAATAAACGGGGTATTCATGAATTGGTGGAAGGGTACACTCAAGATCCCATGTCATTTCTTTAGCAGTATATTTGATTGAGCTTGGTAATTCATTATTTGTAGATTCTGATGATGATTGATCAACACTATTCCATATTTTAACTGTTAAATCATCTGATGCAGATACAATTCTTAATTTATCCGTAGAAGATGGTGAATTTGGATGTTCGAAATCTGAACACCAAACAGTACCTTCGTGTCCATTAAGTACACCAACACAGGACCAATCATCATCATTCTCATCCTGTTTGTAGAGTCTTATAGTATCATCATATGACGAACTTGCAAGTAGGTTTTGTGTAGGATGCCAAACAACATGCTTAATATCTTGATCATGTTCACTTAATACAGAAATACACTCAAATTCTTCTAAAGTTTCGGGATCAGTTTCCCAAATCCATATAGTTTTATCTCTGGAGCATGAAGCCAATAAATTTCCTTTATGGTTCCAGGCGACTGATTTGATTTCATTTTCATGCCCTTCTATAATTGCCATCAAATTCCATTCATTTTGTGGAGAAGTTAATAATTGAACTTGTTGAGCATTTCTTTCAGCTTCTGATTCACAGATTTCATCTTCAAATTGATCTTCTGGTTCGTCAATTCCCCATACTGAAATCGTACTATCAAAAGATCCCGACGCCAATGCTGGCAAATCTATAAAGTCTGTATCAGGGGTATCAGCTCCCCCCAATGGAGGTTTGAATGCAACACTTCTCACCGATCTTTTATGAGCATCTTGAAGTTTAGTAATCAATGGGAAATTCTTGGTTTTGGAAAGTTTAAAAATACTCGAAGTCTTATCGGTTGATGCCGTTACAAGTAATGGTAAGTTAGCATGAGAGCTTACACTCCAAGCTTTATCTTTATGAGCAGGTATCGATTTTAACTGGTTCATGCGTAGATAAGACTGAAAAAAAAAAAATTAAAGATCTTAGACTGAAAAATTGTTTCTCATTTTTCACCATGATAAAGAGCCTTAGTAGATACGTTAACTCGGGTCTAGTAGGTCAAAAATTTGGGAAATATCCCAGAAGATCAATCAGAAATTTGTCTGATAAGTCTCCAAATGACCAGGAAAAAGACCATAAGGATAAAGATAACCAATCATCTGAAAACTCTGGTGTTTCATCAAGAGAGTCTAATGAAGTTAGCTCATTTAAAGTTAAATCGACCACGTCTCCGGCTGCCCCTGCTCCTTTAGAAAATAGCCAAATCAGTAAGTTCATGAAGAAAGATAAGAAGCCTTACATCCCCAAATTAAAACATGAAAGACTTACATACGACTATCCAGGATTACCGAATCAAGATGATTTCACCAAACAAGCCAAAGATGCAAAATTCAAGCCACTTAAAAGATATACCAGATATGTACCTCATATTCTAACGGCCATAGTCGTAGTGTGGGCTGGATATACTGTCAAAGTATGGATGTTTCCAGGCGAAGAAGGAAGCGATTCGAAAGAATTATTGGACCCTAATCTGTTCAATACATTTGTAGTAACCCATAAAGAAGAGATTGATGATGAGCATTATTTGGTAGAGCTTACCCCAAAATTTAATCACTGGCAATATAGTTTCTATTCTGATTATCAAAATAAATCAATTTGGAATGGTGATAGAATCTGGTCGGTTGAAGTCAAACAACCTCAAATTATGGTGGTTAGATCTTATACCCCATTACCGATATATTTTATGAAATCAGAGAATACTTGGTCAGGGGAAAAGAAACCGCTATTGAAAGTTATATCGCCTTCCCAGAATAACTACGATCAAGGAGGAGTCATGTCTTTATATATTAAGAGATACAACGATGGAGAGGTGTCTAAATACATCACTGATAAAAAGATTGGGGAAGAGTTAGAATTGAGAGGTCCCCACACCGAATATAAATTCCCTTACCATCCGCTACAGAAACTTCATGAAAAACCAATTTTCAAAGATTTACCATCAAAAGTTGAACCAGAAAATTATGTCGATAAGATAAAATTAGTTAATAATATTCCCGATTATAACAATTTGACCTTTTATGGTGCTGGAACAGGCATTGCTCCCATACTACAAGTATTGATGTCAAAAAATCCTTATAGAGGTTTCGTGACTGTTCATTATTCTGCTAGGAAACCCGGTGAACTTAAACCTTTGGAAAGATTCTTATTCTTTTTAGAGAAACTTGATCGAGCAAAATTCATAAACCATTACGATTCAGAACAGTCCTTTATCGCAGATAAAGATATAACTAAACCCGAACCCTCAAACTATTTAAGTCCAATGTTGAAAGATCAAAAAATCCAAAAGTTGAATGATCTTTCACCGGATGAAGCCTTAAAACTCCGTAAGAGTATTTTGGAAGATGAAGACGAAGAATCTAACCGAGATACTGAACTTCAGAAAAAACTCAAGAATCTTGAAGCTTCAAGAGTACGGTATGAATCAGCTATTGAACAAGCCAGAGTTACAAGTATACATGCCAAACAAAATTCAAGTCTTTCGTTAGTTTGTGGACCTGATGGTTATGTGAATTATATTGCTGGTCCTTTATTAAAAGCCACTGATGAACAAGGTCCAGTTACTGGACTTTTGGGTAAAAATGGTTGGGATAGTACTAACACTTATAAACTATCAAATTAAATAGCCTGTATATACATTTATAATAGATCAACTTTTTTAGCAAAGTGAGTTAAGATTCTTTGAGAATCTCTAAGTTGACTACAGCTCATTATGACTTCTTTCAAAAGTTCGTGCTTGTCTAAACCACACACTTTTGAATTCCATTTCTCTTTATTCACATCATCATCTTCAGGCCCTAAAAGCTGATTGCAAATTTCGAACACTTTAGCCTTTAATCCCAATTCACAAATTCTTTTTACATAAGAAATGAAAAATTGATGGTAATCTTTCTTTTCTCCAAGAATTTCACAACATAGAATCCGGTTTTCTAGATGACTTATAGATATGGTATTTTCGAGATTTTCGAAACCTTCCTTCATCAACATATTCTTCGAGATCTTATTGAAGAATTTGCCTCTACCTGTTCTACTACCCCTGATAATTTCTTCATTAGTCTTATTTTCTAAGAGTTTAACAATGGATTCACCATCATCTTGATTTCCAAATATGGCCGATGATTGAAGTTTATTGTTATCATCCCCATGTAAGGAATCCCAATAGTGACTTCCAAAAGCCCACCAGCTTTCAGAAATTGTTTGCCAGATTCCAAGATCATTATTGAATAAATATCCAGACCCATTCGAAAGAGTAATCAAAGGGATTCCCAGTGATGTAACAGAACACATGGTGATTTTTTCCGATCTTGATAATCCATCATCAAGATATTTAGTATTATTTTCAAGCAATGCATTGATGGTCAGAGGGGAATTCAAATGTGATTTCTTAGTCTCCAAGTTCCAAACATATAATTCCCCAATATTGGTAATAGCCATTAAGAAATTTCCATGACTTTCAAGAAATGATATAGGCGACCCAAGTATTATGGGAGGTAGGAGCCTCTTACCCGAAGTATGAGAATAAGTTAATATAGTCCCATCATCAGTACTTAAAGCCCAAAATGTTAACCCCTCAGTGGCCAAATGAATTAATCTTGGGATAAAGTCAGTCCATATCTGACGTTCTTTTTTATAATAAGTAACTCTAGAAGGTCTTGTATCGTTACCACTTCCATTTTTAATATCCAAGACAAACGACTCATCCGTTTCAACCACCAGTGTAATCAGGAATCCTAATCTAACTTTAGGAGTGGCTATTCTAGTTTTTGAGAACGTTACATTTGGATTCACGACCACGGAGCCAATAAATTTTACTGGTTCAAGTTCTCGTTTAGTTTTCTTATTACTGGTCTCGTCATTTGTCCTTTGTCGTTTACCACGCTTATGAATACTTTCTGGGACATTGAAAGATGGTTTGTCAAATTCCATCAATTGTTTAACCCCTGAATTACTCGATTTAGTTGAGTCCGTTACTTGAATACCAGGGCCATTATTCCTAGATCCACCACCGTTACTAGACACAAGCATTGGTTGTATTCTCTTTTTCCCATTTTTACTAGTGATCTTCTGTTTAGTTACATCCAGCTTCGAACCGTTAGTCTCTAACTTAGTCCCAATTAGGTTCCCATTGGACTTGGGCTTTTCAGTTTTCTTTTCTCGATTCACCATGGCTGAATTTAATAAATCATCAACGGAATTGGGATCAGTCATATCGGGAGCGGGAATTACTTCCGGTATTATATCAGACTTATTTGAGTTTTGATCCTTTGAGAGAGTTATATCAGTTTCGTCAGTTTCATCAGCCTGGATTTGTTCAGGCATACCTGAATTGTCCATTGAAACAGCATCCTTACCTTCTAATAAAGGAACTGTATTGTTACCTCGTTTACTAGATGCCAGATCGAGCTTTGCATTGAATGGCTTTTGATCTTCAGCTACAGGTTTGATCAACGATATAGCTTGATCATCTGACAATTGGGCCCCTAGCTCACCAGTTTGAAAAGACACAATCGCCAAGTTACCATCAGAAGATATAAAGAAAAGATGATCACCAGAATTATGCCAACAAATATCAATGATTCGAGTATTGACAAGCTTTTCCAAGATCAATATCGGTGAAGGTTTACTTGAATTCCACAATGCCAAAGTGCTATCTGAGCCAGCAGTGGCTATGACATTTGAATATTCCATTTTTTTCAAGGATTCATTTTCTTCATCAGCCGGGAGCTTTTCATATAATTTGGGACTATATCTTATAACTTCACAGCTGTCACCATGACCAACTAAATTGAAAGCATTTTCCCAATTGGAGCGTTTAGAAAGGATTGTTATCAAGGTAGATTTATTTTTGGTAGATGAGGGGATTCCTATATATTCTCCACCAGGCGACCAAGAAGTACGTTTATAATGAACAACAGATTGATGTTGGTTCAATAATCGAGTTATATGATGTGAGACTTTGAACTGATAATTCTTGGATGTTTGTAAATATTGATATTGATAAAGATGAATAATAGTATCATCACCAAGCGAGAAGAGATACTTATTGGTAGGATCAAATTGAATACATCTTTGCAATGCCATTTTTTCAGATTTGATAATCGAGGTTAGTTCCTGGTATGTATTCTGAACAAGATCTATCACGTGAACTTTTTTATCCGAAGTACTGAACGATACAAGTCTATCGTCTGCTGATATTGAGACATCAATGACACCGACCGCAGGACTAGCAGTAAAAGGGTATAATTGACTGGAATTTCCGTTTCGATTCAAAAACACACATCCAGAATTATCAGCCGATACGAAAAGGGCGGGATCTTTAGTGGACCATTCAACAGCCGTGACATTATGTTTATGATAATTATATGAAGTTATAGGACCTAATTGAGATAAATTTTGGGTCAATTCAGGGCCCGTGAAGTGATTCAAACGCAACAAAGACGAAACCTCATAAACAAGTATAGTGCCATCATCTACACCTATTATGCACGTGGAACCATCACAATTGATCGATAAATTATGAACAGCATGTCCGTCAGTAACGGGCTTTACCAGTACTCGCATGTTGAAGATGAAAAATTCGCATCGCTATCCTTCACAGAACCCGATTTTTACCCAGGAGGTTTGATAATTTTGAAACGAGATACCATGGCAGGAGAAGAAGAATATTATACCGATTCCAGTTCCGACTTCACAGAATACTGGATTGATTTATTTCTTGGAATCAAGGGAAATGAATATTTCTGTGATATCGACGAAGATTATATTAGAGATAGATTTAATTTGACCGGGTTAAATCAAGAAGTTAACCGAGTATCGACGTTGGTTGATATAATAACAGATGTCATTGACTTGGAGCTGCAAGATAAAGATCAACGAGAGAACATGGAACATAATGCCCGACTTTTATATGGATTGATCCATGCTCGGTATATCTTAACTTCAAGAGGGTTGAATAAAATGATGGAAAAATACAGAAAGGGAGATTTTGGTTATTGTCCAAGGGTTCATTGTCAGTTACATCCCTTGTTACCAATAGGGTTGAATGACCAACCAAGATTAGCTCTGGTTAAATTATATTGTGCTAAATGTGAAGATTTATACAACCCTAAATCCGGTAGACATTCAGTGATTGATGGGGCATATTTTGGTACCTCGTTTCCCGCCATGTTTTTCCAAAACTTCCCGCAAGCCATACCTGTTCATGATAGAAAGAACTATACCCCAAAAGTGTTTGGATTTAAATTACACGACTATAGTCAATTGAATAGATGGAGAGAACTTCAACGGGTGAAGTTGGAGAAGAGATTAGTAAAGAGTGGAGTTGATATTTCTGGCAAGCCCGGTGGTTTTACCGATGAGTAGTATTTATGGAGTATACAATGTATTATAAGTAAATGTAGTGTTTCTAATATTAATATCATGTCTCAGATCTCACTGAAAATTTATGAATCGATTCCCATGTCTCTTCTACGAAACTTACCCACCACCAAGACCAGGATCTTGAAAACCCTGTCACGGTTGTACTCCGACAGTAATGTTATAGACAAAACAGTCACGTCGTTCCCCCCCAAATCTACAGTTTTTTCTCTCATCCAACCTACTGGAAAAATTCATCTTGGAAATTACCTTGGGGCCATAAAAAATTGGAAAAATATAACTGATATTAAAAGTCCCGGCACCAATATAATTTTTGGCACCGCCGATTTGCATGCATTGACTTCAGTTCGAGATAAGAATACCCTTTATACAGCAAGACTTGACGCCATTGCCAGTTTATTATCTTCAGGTATTAGTCCTGATAAATGTATCTTATACCATCAATCAAGTGTTAAAGAACATACCCAACTCCAATGGTTGTTGACGTGTTTGACAAGTATGGGTGCCCTTAATAGAATGACCCAATGGAAGCTGAAACTGAAGGTCGAAGAAGGTGAATCAATTAGTAATGATGAAATTATGGGAAAAACAAAGACCGGGATTTTCACTTACCCAGTACTTCAAGCAGCTGATATTTTACTTTATAAGTCCACCCATGTTCCTGTAGGTGATGACCAAACTCAACACTTGGAATTGACTCGGAATATCGCTCAAACTTACAATGGTTTTTACGGTGATTTCTTCCCATTACCAAAATCTCTTTTCACACCAACGAAAAAGATTCTCTCTCTTAGGGATCCACTGAAAAAAATGTCAAAATCCGATCCAGATCAAAACGGCAGTATCTATATAACTGATGACGATAAGACTATTGCTAAAAAGGTCAGAAAAGCCACTACTGATTCTATCCAGGGGAAATTATATTATGACCCAGTTGAAAGACCTGGTGTTTCTAATTTGATTAACATTATTTCTGGATTACTGAATAAATCGGTCGATGATACGGTTACAGATTTACAGTGGATTAAGGACCATAAACAATTGAAGGATCATGTCACTGAAATGATTGTAAATGAGTTCAAACCTAAAAGAAATATGTACGAAACAATTGTTAATGATAAGGCTTATTTGCACGACATTACCAAGCAGGGGACCGATAAGGCAAGGGCCATCGCTGTTCCAAATATGGAACAAATTATGAAAGATGTAGGTTTGGAGTAGATAGAGTAGATAAATTAACTAGTCATATACATGTACTCTGGTAGTAGTAGTCAAACGTCATACAAGGTACCATCACTAGAGAACACGATTTTGAAAGTATGGAATCGATTGACATATATATTGAGGGTAACATTGTACTCCAAACCTCAGTAACATAACACTCGAATGGCTGCAAAATGAGAGACATAACCTGCACACACTAGTTTCATCGCGTGTGTTTCGAGAATCGCGTCGCGCAGCACACGCGAGTACCGCGATCTACCGCGACAATGATGTTTACTTTGGGCCTTTGCTGCAAAAGTGATGAGATTGTTTGGAAACCTTGATTAAAAGTCTCAGTGCCTAAAAACAATTTCTAAACAAACTTCTGTATTTACAGAGCAGACCATTCTTTTGCCACCAATCCCTTAACCAAAACATATTTATATAATCTCCGACCTCCCACAAAGACCTCCACTCTTATCATGAGTGAAGAACTGAAAATGCAAGTCAAGGTATTATATTCCTTCAATGATAATCCGACGGTTTTTTTATCGAGATCTTCAACACTGCATCTCGTCAAGATTGCTCATATACCCACCAATGTCAATCCCGATGAACTAGTGACATTGGGCGGATTTGATTTGAAAGATTGTATAACTCAAATTATGTCAAGTTCTCCAGAAAACTTCCATTTGAATTCCCATGATTATACGGTTTATTATAAAGATCTAACGGAACAACCGGATGAACCATTTGTTTCTCATGGGACTTTGAGTGAGCTAATTCAAGAGCATGAGGCTACTTTAATACCGGGAAGAGTATGTCAAAACGTTTCAGCTAATTTTTTATTTGGAAAGAAAAATCAATCGAATAATCTTACTCTTGAAATAAGATTGAAATTGCATGTGATAGAAAGGATAGAAAATGAAAGACCACCAGTTCAAAACAAACGAGTTATGGAATCAAATTCTGATAGACCAGAAAAAGCTAGAAAATCAAATAGTTATGTGGCTCCTGTTAAAGCTACTAGAACGGCATCTTTACCAGTGTATCCCCAGATATATAATAATCATATGTATAATATCAGAACCGCTGATAAGTTGAGTACTCCATCAAGGTATGACCAACAAAGTGTTCTCGATAGATTTAAACTGGCATCTTTTGTTGATGCTCAAGCATTAGCCAAACCAAAGGTATTAAGAAGAAGAAAACAACAACAACAGGCCCATACTCCACAATTGGCTAGTAGGTCTAACTCAATGGTAGAACCAATGAGAGCTATGAGGACGAGATCAATGGTTACTAATAAACAAACTCCACTAATGATATCTTCACCAATCCATGAAGAAGGATCAAGTGATACTGATGATACGGAATATAATGATAATCACCCGAGAAGTGGAGAAAATGAGGAGGACGAAGAAGATGAAGAATTAGAGGACACTGATGTATCACCTTATACGCCACAACGACCACCTTATAGACCCAGTAATTCTCAAAAGCATGGATTTCATTCATTACCTGATCTTGAAGATTTAGATAGTAAAAAGACTCACGCTATTCAAGGTAATAAATTACCCACAAATCACGGGTTGATTTGTGTTAATCCAAACTGTGTCACAGAAGATTCAATCACTTGGAGATATTTTGAAATTGATTTCCATCCAAGTTATTTTGAAATTAGAAATTCAAAGGAATTTAACAAGAAAAATTATGATGGAATGTTTGGTCCTTTATGTAATGCCTGTTATCTTTTCTTAAGGAATAAAGGTTTTATGAGACCCGAAGCTGTTGTTAAGAAATATTTGAAACAGCAAAGATATAAAAAGGATTTGAAAGAACGTGAAGAAAGGGAAGAACGTGAAGAACGAGAAGAAAAAGATAAACATTTCTTACAACCAAAACGTCCAATGAATAATACTGCATCATCTCCAATGGTGCCTAATCATAAATTTGTAACACCATCTCATACACCATCAGAAATCAACCAAGTAATACAAAATACAAAATTTGGGGGAAATAACGATTTAAATGATTTCATTAACCAATTGAATAATTTTGGAGGTCCATTGACTGATATTGACCCTTTACCACAAGACTTACAAGGGGTCACACCACCAATGATGGCAACAAAATCTAATACAAGAGTTATCAATATTGATGCTAATGGCGAAGATAAGGAAAACTGTCCTCCTGTTGATGTTGGTCAATTTAACAATTCAAGTTCTCCAGCTAGAAATGGAAATGAAGATTTCGAAAAAATGATTGTAAGATCCTTCAATGCACCGCCATCTCAAAGATCAAGTCCAATAAATAGTCATAATGATTGGATGAATAGCTTGTTTGGTAATGGACCAACCCCAAAAGATCAAGCGACCCCCAATGATGCAAGAGATATTCCATCAGCATCCAGACAAAAAAGTAATGAAATTCATCCAAGTTTACCACAAATGAAGACCTTCAATACAAGAAGAAGTCCAAGACTTAATAAACATAGCCTGGTGACCGCCAATGTTCCGTCTTCTCCACTACTTGCCACAAAAAACTCATCGGATGATAATCTTGAAGCATTTCTCGATGATGATCATTTAGAAATGATCGAAAAGGAAATTAGAAGCCTCAATAAGCATAACCCAAGAAGTGAATCACCACAGCCAGGAGCCACACGTAACGATACGACAAATCTGGTATTATCATTGTATCAAAGTAAACGTTTTGAAGTGCAAAGCTCTCCTACCAGTGAAATATTTAGTGATGATATTCACAAACAGCAAGTACCTGAAATTCATCAACGTCTTCAAGAAACTAATAAAAAATAGTATTTATTGTAATATATAGCATAATAGAAGTTTGCATAAGATAGTTTTGAAAGCATCAGAGGCTCTTGTAATTTTTGTTTTTGATATCATATTAGTTATATATAGTTAATTAAAATCAGTTTCTGTGATACCACTTTGATCACACAACATTCTAAATATCGATTCAGCATTATTGAATAATGTTCTAGGCGTATCAAATTCTTTCATTTGTCCAGCATCAAGAACTAAAATTCGATCATAATTAATGATAGTTCTTAACCGATGTGCAACACAAAGAATTGTACAATTCAGGAATTCTCTTGCGATGGTTGCTTGAACCTTTGAATCTGTTTCGTAGTCAACAGATGAGGTAGCCTCGTCTAAGATAAGGATTCTAGAATCCCTTACCAATGCTCTAGCAAACGAAATTAATTGTTTTTCACCTGATGAGTAATTACTACCTTCGAGTTCCACTACAGCATCTAAATGGAATCTGTGAACAGTCGTATCCAATCTAGAGTTGGACTTTTCAACATCAGTTGGAGTAATTAGCTGGGTTCTGAACAAAGCTTCCCAGAGCACCGAATCTGAAACATTACCAGTTGGATCCAAATTTCTTCTTATATTCCCTTCGAAAAGCACAGATTCTTGGGGAATAATAGATAATTTAGACCTAAGATTATTTAATCCGAGGTCGGCAATTTCGATATCATCAATTTTGATAGAGCCTTGTTCCAATTCAACCAATCTAAATAAAGCACTTATAATGGT
This sequence comes from Yamadazyma germanica, assembly GCA_030574815.1. NCBI lineage: Eukaryota > Fungi > Ascomycota > Pichiomycetes > Serinales > Debaryomycetaceae > Yamadazyma > Yamadazyma germanica. The sequence goes on along the minus strand of JAJMFS010000020.1, from coordinate 143,167 downwards.
AGATTTACCTGCTCCTGTTCTACCACAAATCCCAATCTTTTCATGGGGTTTGATATTTAAATTGATATTTTTCAAAACTTTAGGCAAGCCAGGTCTGTATCTCATTGAAACATTACTGAATTCAATTGCTCCTCTTTCAGGCCATCTTGGGTTTGGAGCAGAATTGTTTTTATAATAAGCAGCTTCTTGGGGCAATTCATAAGCGTATTCGTGAACTCTTTCAAAACAAGTCATATCATTCTCTACCAACGCAAAGAGTCTAACTACTACACCCAAATATGTAGGAATTTGACCAACATAAGAGATAATTAAACCAGCAGATGCCGGAGTAATCAGAAATACTCGAAAAACACTTAGTAAGTTTACCAAAATGACATAGACGATACAAATTGAACATAATAAAGCAGCTACCCATCTTTGAACACCATTTAGTACAAAGTTGGCTTCCATAGTCTTATTCAATGATGCATCATTAAGGTCTAAAAATCTTGCCACACAACCAAAACTTTTAATTGTTTCAATTCCATGTAAGGATTCAGAAAAATTATTGAGTACTTTGGATCTTTGAGTAGACTCTAATCTTTTCAACTCCCTCGAAGAAGCTTGGTAGAAACTTCCACAAACTACAGTGACACCAACTATAAAGGGAATGGCGATAGCTAACCACGGTAAATAGACTGTTACCAATATCAATACTCCTATGACATATCCTGCTATAAAGACTGTTAGCCTGATATTAGACAATAAGTCAGTATCAGTAGAATCGGCATCCCTGGTGAACCTATTCATTATCCTACCAAGGGGTGTAGTATCAAGAAAACTCATAGGCACTTTTAAGATTGAATTAATTGCTTCTAAATTTACTTTCTTGGAAGCTTTCAATATAACATGTATGAGGATTGTAAAAGTTATTATTATAAATATAATAGCAGCCATGGAAATCATCACATAAAGACCAATATAGAAATTATCATCCTTATCGAATTTGGTTTCTGTCCAGAATGATAACCACACATTAATGAAAAGCTGTAAGAATATTGATAATGAGATTGAAGCAAGTACAGCAAAAACTACAAAAATAATAGGGACTCTTCCAGAACCTGATTTCAAAAGATCATAGTAAACCTTATTAGGGACTGAATTTTGTTTCGAAATTTCGTCTTCAATCAATTTACCATCTACAATAACCTCTTGATCTTCAACTTCCTTTGATTGAACTACAATAGACTCATCATCAGTATCTTTTGAGTTAACTGACACGCTTTCTTTGCTTAAAGTATTGACATTGTATGATACCAAATCCCTGAAGTTTTGATTTCTATCTTTCAACTCAGCTACGGTACCTTGATCTACAGTCCCATCTCGATTGACAAAGATTACAGAATCTGCATAATGTAAGAACGATAGCTGATGTGTTGCAATAACTTTTGTCTTGTTTTTCAAAGTCCCAAAAAAGCAGTTATTCATTATATGAGCTCCAACTTTAGCATCAACAGCTGAAAGGACATCATCCAAAAGATATATTTCTTTATCAGCATAAACAGCACGAGCTAAATTCAATCTCGCCTTTTGACCACCTGATAAAGTTACACCTCTTTCACCAACTTCTGTTAAATCACCAACTGGTAAAATTTCAAGATCAGTGTTTAAATCACAACAAAAAAGTGTATCATTATATTTCGACTCTTGGAATTTTCCACCAAAAGTTATATTGTCTTTGATGGTAGCATTTTGAACCCATGGCGTACTGCATAATAGAGAAGAACCAACAATCTTGACATCCCCGTTAATGGGTTTCATATTTCCAGCAATTGCTTGGAGTAAAGATGATTTCCCAGAACCCACAACCCCAGTGATCATTGTAAATTCTCCTTTGTTTACTTTGATATTGACGTTATTTAACTGAAAGCTGTATTCAGGGTCTTTCATTTTAAGTCCTTGCATGAGTTTTTCTTCTTCTTTCTTCTTGTCTTGCCTCTTTTGTAACCAAGACTTTTTCTTTTCACCTTTAGTATCGTTTTCTTCGAAATCGTTATCAAAGGCTTCCCATGCAAAAGTCCCGTTTCGAATATCTATAACAAGATTCTTATCTTCTGAAGACTCTAGATCATATAACCTTTCGTAAGAGGGACTGCTAACATCACAAGAGTCAAGAATATCTGAGATAATTTCACTTGATGATAAGAACTTCAAGATTCTTTTCAAGGATATATAACCTTCAACCACTAATCCCAAAAGCATTGGTATATCACTTGTGATTGAAGAAAGTTGTTCAACGACCTGAACAGATGCAAAGACTTCAGCAGCTGTCGTATTATTAGAAATAGAAAAGACCGTAATGAAAGTAACCAATGAAGCAACTGACGGAAAAGCAAAAGCAACTGCATAAATCAAATTTCTCAGAGTTTCAAGTAATACCAATTGATATGATTCATTGACTCTTGCTTTTTTAATTGCGTTTAAAAATGGAATTTCCCAAGAATAATATTTAAGAAATCTAAGGTTATTGATAATTTCCTTCATTAATTTAACTCTTTTATCTGTATACTTAAGGGAAACAGTTCTATATTTTGCCATAAGGTTTGTGATTCCTGCCATTATAACAAGAGCAGCTGAAAAAGCACCAAGGGCCACAGCAGTTGCAGCACCTATATTAATGGCTAAAATAACAATACCGGCAATCATAGCTAAGGGAGACACTAAGAGTCTACCGATATTTTGAACACCTCTCTCAACTTTTGCTACATCACTCCCCACAAAGGAAATAAGTTTTGAAGCATCGTAATCATGCCTACTTTTATTGTCAGCTTTAAAAGCTTTTGCTAATATCATTCTTGTCAATATTGACAGAGTCTGAGTCGCCGATATACCCGAAACGTATTGATACTGATTGATGCTGAAAATTGCAATAAGTGTGATAGCAGAAGATCCTAATGCATAACCAACACCTTTACCAACAGGAAGATCAGGATTTAAAACTTTCATAGATATAAAATTAATCAAAGGTTTAACCACCAAGGCATTTAATGTGAGACCCAATTCAAAACCAAAAACGAACAATAGTAAAAAGATCAGTCTCCATGGAAACGTCTTAATGAATGCAACTGCAAATATCCATACCGGGATTATGAATACTTCATCTGGGTATTTGGCGTCGTGTTTGGCACGACTTTTTGCAACCAATTTTTCAAAATGGGTATTGAATCTTTCATGAACTCCTTGTACCGTCATATCCCGAGGGAGAATGAAAAGATCTTCTGGTATGATAGTACGGACATAACCCACAGAAATAATTGGAAAGACCCAAGAAAACATGATATTCGAAAGGGCAGTTAACTTAGGATATACAAATCTTTCATGTTCTTGAGGTATATGAGCAATCTTTCTACGAAATAACCAGCTAAATAATCGCCTTTGCCTAATGGGTTGCAAATCCTCCATGGTTTAGATGATATTGAAGACTTTCAAGGATTCAGTGTCATTATATATAGATTTAAAATCATGGGCAAGGAGTTGCAGCGGTGATAACGATGGAGCCGTACGGATTTATACACAGGATATGCGGAGTTATTTGATAGGAGTTCAGCCGTTTACGATAGTCGGAAAAAATGGGCTATGTAGATACTAACTTATTATATATATTAAGAGCTAAGTTATACGGTATCATCAGAGAAATGTAAATCTTATATCGTCATTTCCGATTTAATAGAAATCCAGTCCAACCTATTTTTTATGGCTATTATTGATAACTCCGGCACCAAGTGCTGCATATTACCCGTTTTAGATAGGTGAATCATTTCCAATCATTTCCCAATTGGGACGATTTATCACATGGCAAATTATAGACCAAACACACCAGTATCTTCTGTATACAATGTACCCTCTCCTGCACCAACCAAGGAAAATGAATCATTAGTAAGTCCGTTATCAGTGAAATTGACTGGAGGATAGTATGGCTCTTGTGGTTCAAAAACATTACCATCCCAACAGTATTCATCGAAGCATTCTTGACATTCATCACTCGGTTCGATTCCTTGTCTTTCTTGTTCTCTTTTAATTAAAGCACACCCGACACATTTAGAAAATTGATCATCGATTGTTCCATTCAATCTGGAAGCAGTTTCAAATCCATTTCTAATCATACCCTTTTTTTCATCATCGGTATAACTCAATTTATAAAGAGAAGTATTTGAATAGAAACTATAAGGTCTATTAGCAATATAAATCACCAATGGAGGAATAACATCATCTTTTACTAAATCGGTTAAATTTGATGCATCACAACCGAAAAACGTTGGTTTTGCAGTTAAATTATTATGTAAGAAAGTTTCTTTGGTGGGAACATGGGGTATAACCATGGCTTTACCTTGGTTTGAAAATTGACGATCATAGGCTGCGACAAGTGGCCCACCATTTGGCCAATTATCAGAGCTATCCATGGCCAATAAGGCATCAATTTTTCTGTGGGTGGTAAGTAAAGATGAAATGGCCAAGGATTCACCCGCTAAACCTCCATCGATCAAATATAAAGTATCGTTTGAAGCAATGGATTTAGATTCAGCAAATTCTGAATCTTGGAACGGATTTGGTTTAATTTGAGCGACATCTAATCTAGCATAAGATAAATAGTCTAAGAACTTTCCTAGAACCCATTTAAAAACTGGATTAATAGAAGTACAAGTTGGACAAGTCAAAGATACCATAAAGGAATTGAACAATGATGAAGAAATACCAAAGACAAATCCGGCATTATCATAACCAGCATTACAAGATCCATTGACCGTTTTACCATTTTTGTATTGAGTTCCCAAATATTTTAAATCAGTAAAGGAATTAACTGAAGGATCATAAGAGCCCATTTCAAAAGGATTGAATTCAACCACGGTGGAATTCAAATGATAAACAATGGTATCAGGACGACGTCCGATTGCTGTGACTAATGGAAATGGCATATCATGATTTTTAAAAGTCTTACGATCTCTTAAATCAGAAAATGTAGCTGAAGTACCATACTGATCTTTCCCCTGGGTGAATAATTGATAAGCAAGTCCTCTACCCCATGGATCAGTTACAGTGATTGGAAAACCAGCATTTTTTTTCCGGTCCAAATCAAACTTAATCCCGATTTTATCAGCTTTATCAACTACCCAATTATTCAAATGTTCGAGGAACCCATTGAAACTTTTGAATAATACAGGGAATGCGATTGTCCAAAGCCCTTTTGTATTAAGAAGTTGTCTTGTCTCAGTTAAATTCCATAAATCATAAGGATTATCAATAACTACTTCTTCAACACTTGGAAATTCTTCCATAGCTAAAGAACCTACAAGCCAACTACCACCAGAAAGTCCACTAAGATAATTTGCACTTTGCAAGACCCCACCAAGTCCTTTATCATTACCATCTTCAGTTCTATTGTCCAAAGCAGCCAATTGTCCTGCACCTACAAGCATGGCTCTATAGCCACCACCACTCATAGAGATGGCGATATTGGCATTAGCAGAGTTATTACCCGAAAGTAATTTACTTTCAGATTTTAATCCAACCCTTTCCAAATATTCTGCTAGTGCTAGAGAAGTTTTGGATTTTCTTTGTGAAATCCATGATTTTTCATCTTTGGAAATTGAATTGGCTTCTCGATTGAAATTATCTACTTTAGGACAGGTGATTTGACCGGGAGCGTAATTAGAAGTAGGACTTCTACCGAGTACAAATGCACATAATAATAGCCCGTAAATATAAGCCAAAATCATTTTCAAAAAGAGCAAGAATGGGGTATGCAAACTATTTAAAGAGTGGTAAATATGCTAGAGTTCTGCAAGTGCTATAGTAGCTAAAACTTCCCAATTAGGCGGCCGCGGAGGAGCCGAGATTTCCTATTTGGGCAATTAGTTATACGGTGATGTTATTGTTCCCGGGTGTACCTCCGATTACCTAGCTATTGTTCAAAATATGGTATTGACGTAACGAGGCTTTTTCTCTGATGTGGAATTAGAGAAAAGTTAAAAAACTTTAGAAGAACTTAATTGTTTATAAATAAATAAATAAATAATAAAATAAATAATTCCGGCATATCCACAACCGTTAGCATTCAACTTCATCCTCTTTAACAATATTCGAAATTATTTCGTTCGTTTCAAATGGATTATCAATATATAAATTATGTCCACCTTCACTAACTTTGTGAATTTCGGCGGTATCGGGTTGTAGGTGATTGATATGATCGACTAATTTCGATGCTGCTTCTGAATTCATAAAATCATATTGTCCGTATAAAAAGTATATTTTGAAATCATTATTCCATTTCTGACTTTCAAGGAATTCGGAAACTTTATCAAAAAGGGGATATTTACTAACTGTACTAGGAGTTAAGATATTTTTAATGTAAATATCTGAAACTGTACCGTTAGTTATAGAGTTATATAAATATTCAATGATGAGATGACATTCTTTGTTAGTACCATATCTCAAATCATTTGGGTTTGTAAATACCTTTTCAGCACCTCCAGCTTTAGCAATGAGTTTATTGATTTTGAATAATTTACTGTACCACATATCGTAGTATTTCGAAACACCAAAAGGTCCCAAAAATTTCAAAAGTCTTGGTAAGTATGGCTGAATGGTGTACCAATTGTTCAAAGTTTTCAGATTTATAATGGGAATCCGGCTCAAAAAGTTATGCTCAATTGGATCAAGAGTTGGTTTGATATTAGTTGGATCATCGAATTTTAAAGGATGTTTAATTGAGTGGATATGTCTTTCGACTCCAACTGGTGATAAAAGAATCAAGTTATGTAGTTTTTCAGGATATCTTACACCATAAGTAGCAGACCAGTATCCTCCATATGAATGACCTACCAAGTAATCTATTTTATCTATACCGGTACTTCTCCTCCAACCTTCTATACCTGAAAGATAATAATCTTCAAGATCTTTCACGATTGGTGTAAATTTCTCTTGGTACTTCTTGAATTCTTCTTCATTAACTTCGAAAGATTCAACTAATTTATAGTACTTATTATATAATTTTTTGGGATCGGTAGGCTCGTTATCAATCAATTTAACCTCGGGACATTTTGGAACTTTCCAATGATCAATTGAGCCGGTTTTTATTCTGGGATTCGAAGAAAGACCAAACGATATATTGTCCAAGAAGTGGATTTGGTAATTATGTTTCAGATCCTTTAATTTATTAATGAGTTGAAAATTCCTGGCAAAACATCCTAGGGATGCACCATATCCGTGGATAAAGACAATATGCTTGGTGGGCATATTCGGGTCATTTGAAATGGCAAAATTCACTTCATTGATGAAATCTCCTTGATCATTTATTTCCACTTTCTTATTAGTGACTTGCACTTTAGCATTTTCTGTATGACTTGGGTCGTACATGAATTGAATTAATTCATGTTGTAACTCTTGTAACCGATTTGGACGGAGCGATTTAAACCAAATATCGAATAATTTTGAAAATGGTAATTTTTCAACGGGAGCTTCGGGCTTATATGATTTGGGAACATGAAAGTATCTACAATTGAAAGATCTGCCCACGAATCGTACATTCGATGATATTTTGGTTGAAATTCTGAACATTTAATTGATGCAAATAATTTTTTTTTTCTTCACTGATTTCCTGTTTGAGACTGTGAAAAATTAATCCGGGGAAATCGATAAGACTTGAGACCAAGACAATAATATATTAATGTACATAATTACTAATTCCTACCAGAGGTATAACTGAGAGATTTCTCTAGACCTTCATGAACAACATGTCCTTGTAACTCATCCTCGAAATCTTCTACATGTTGCCATTCTTCATACCAACCTTTTTCAAATGGTTTAACCGGTGGACTACCAGCCACCGGGCTTAAATAGGTCAAAATAGCATACACCAAGAATGCTGAGATGAATCCCATGAAGAAATTTAATTGATAAACTCTTTGAGCCCCGATTGGAACTTTGTGAGTTTCGGTGGCACCAACGAAACCGACGATATTTGGTAAAATACCACAAATATAAGCTACATAAGCTCTCCAATTACATCCTATTCTATTATAAAGATAGAATGATGGACTTTCTCTTTGTTCGGGGGCATGTAATGAATATAAATGGGTCAACTTTAAATAACCTCTTCTTACATAGTAATAATCACAAGCAACAACCCCGGCAATTGATGATAAAAATACAGAATATGCCGATAAATATGTGGTGAACATACTAGAGCTTGAATTCAATTTCCAAGGATTAATAGCCAATGCCAATGCAGCACATATATAACCACCTCTTCTAATATTGATATATCTTGGTAAAATGGCAGTAACATCGGTACCAAAGGAAATGGAATTTGCACAGATATTGGTACCTAACTGGGCAATTGCAAATGCTAAACCCAAGAAGAAAACACCGGCTCTATTACCTGAAGTAAAGTTATTTAAAAAGTTGGCTAAAACATCAATTGGATTCCAAAGAGTTTCTCCATATAATGAACTTGATGCACTACTGACTAAGATTCCAATTAAGGAGGTCAATGAGAAACATAATGGAATGGATACAGTATAAACAATGTACTTCAAGGAAAAAGTTGGTTTATCAGCAAATCTTGAAAAATCAGGAGCGTTGACAATTAAAGTAGCAAAATTGGCCAAAGAATTCATAGTTGAAGATACAAATGCCCAACCTAACTCACTACCTTCAACAGCTGCCGGTTTATGGACAACGTTACCAATACCTCCAGCTTTTACAATAGTCCAAACCAAAAATAGTATTCCGGCAATTGGTGTTACATAAGCTTTAAAAGTGAATAAATGCCTAACTTGATGAGGTGGGAACCAAATGGCCGGTAACGAAAATAACCAAAACAAGAAAAAACCCAAAAATTTGAAACTAGTATATTCTCCAGAAATCTTGTCAGGTATACGTTCATTCAAGTCATTACCAAATATAGACATCAACATAACTTCAATACAAGGACCAGCAATTGCACATTGTACACCATACCAAACGCAACTCATGACGACTCTATTAAAAATCGGCCATAAAGATCCATAAATACCAAAAGACGATCTAACGGCAACAGGAAATGATATATGATACATTATACCAACTCTTGATCCAATCGAAACAAAGATACCACACATGAAATATCCAAGCCAAACTGATAACCAAGTCTGCCACCAATTCATTTTTTGAACTCCAGTAGAAGCAATTTGCCAGGTGCTAATATTGAAAGAATCAGCTATCCAAAAAAACACATAATTATACCAACTCCAAGATCTTCTTGCTTCTTCAACTGGTTTTAAATCATGATTTATAAGAAACATTTGAGAAGGTGTTAAGTCACCTTTCTTTTGCACTTCCAACTTTCTGGAAAGCTTACTCCAGAACCCTAGGTTGTCATCATAACTACTAATTTCTCCTTCGATTGTTTCATTATCATCGATTCTAACACTATTGATCTTTTCAGGTTTTGCCATTGTCGATGAGTTTCAAGTGATTTCCAAGGTGAAGAATTTTTTTGTGGAACTCCAGTCACTATAGCAATGTAAAGAATAAGAAAAAAACGGTGGAGGAACAGTTGTTTAAGTATTTATATTTTTTTTACGGGATGATAGCAAGATCTTGGAGAGAAGAAAAGAAATTTATTTTTAAGATTTATATGTAGAGAAATCCTTAACAATAGGCTAACAAACGGCCCAGTTCGTACGTTATCGCTTATCAATATCTCATTAGACTTTCAAAGGTTTATCGGAGGACCTGCAGACGGGCCGCAATGCTTAGCGGCTGTGCACTGCTGGGTAAGCAAACGATAGTAAAAGACGTGAGAGGCTCTGTATAACAGGGGTTACGATTATATAGTCTATATAGCTACCAGATACGAGATATTGGCAAATTACGGCGGTTACTTGGTCATTAATAGATAGTTGAATATATACATCTCAATTATCACATTCATGATTTTCCTGATTTTCTTGCCATTTCTCCGCCGTTATCGTCCGGTTAGGACAGAGGTGAGATTGATGCTTATTTGTCGAGTCAAGACCATGATAAGGAATTTGCACTTTGACTCTCGTTAAAAATTAGACTCTCTCTTAGGGAAAAACTCCAGGTTTAAATACATGCCTGGGCACGGCATTACACCGGGCCGATACAGGAAATGACAAAACCTTAAGATAAGATAACTAGGTATGTGATGTCTTCTGATGAAAGTAAGTATGTGTTTTCCTTTCTGGAGCATTATGGGCATTATCAAGTCTTTTGGGCCGTGAATTGTGTTACTCTTAGCAAAAAGTATCCTCTATTCAATTTCGGCATATATTCGAAGTGGTGGGGGAAATAGTAATAAATGTGATTAGCAGCAGATTTTGCAATTTTTTTTTTTGCAATGGTAGTGTAATACCTGCATATAATATTAACAGATATAAATTGAATATGTTAGTAAATAACTCTTACGGATGATGAATTGTCCAGAATTGGTGCAATCATCACTGGAAACCAACAGCTAGAAAGTATATTATCTTTTTTACTACTGTCCGTTGTTCCCAAAATCTACGTATCAAAAACGGCCACATTCTATCTCGCTCGCTACTACACACACCACCTCCACACTAAAGTTTCTCAAGTGCCAATATGGCAGAACCTCCCACAGACCTAATAACATATGTATTCCCCGATTACACGGCTGTCAAATACTTTCAACGGGAGTTTGAACAGCTAAACGAATTCCACCATATCGAATATACCAAAACCACTGGGTTTGATATCTATTTAGTCGAGCAGTGGATAACCAATCGTCATATAGGTTCATTAATATCCACATATACTGGTAGTACAAGCACTGAAATAAGTGTTGTTAAATTCACCACAGTTAAGAAACCATCGAGATATTACCCTGTTCGATTTCAGGAGTATTTGAATGAATTAGTGACGAATCATGCTAAATTGAAATTACTCGATAGAGAAGAGGTAAATCAAGAATTTGTCACCGATGAATATTTATTCATAACTAATATAACTTCACTCCCGTCACACTTGGGACTCATTCCGATTCCTGGAGGTGATGTGCGAGCCGTTGATTCTGATTTTATTGTCAATTCGAATTTAAAACGATTACATTGCTCGGGTCGTTCAATATCTTTAATTACTCCAAAGATTTCCGATGCTAATGAAGATAAGTTCAGACAAATATACCGCATATATAATTTGAATATCCCTATTAAATTTGCTGTGAGAGAGTTGGTGAATGTGATTCAAACCTGTTTATTTTATTTTGATCTTTTAGATGCTAGATTCTGTGATGGTTTGCTATGTAACAAGACTGAGGATGCCATTACGAATTGGTGGAATTTGATTGGATTGCCCCATTTTAATATCAAGCCAAGTCATGGAAATGGAATTCTACCTTCTAGAACCGTGGCAGCAATAATAAGTTTAGTTTTGAGCATTAGAATCAGACTAAACATGTTTGGTGGTTGTGACGTACCAAAGGATCCTTTTGACTTTGAAAATTTCATGATATCTATTGGGGAATTTCAGAAACAAGTCAAACTCGATAAAAAACGGAAACTAGATTTGGAATCGGTTGCTAAATTATTCTACGTTACCAGTAATAAAGTCAATCCTGATAAAGATAAATACAAGAATTTCGAGACCAATAGCCCAAACGACACCACCCCCTTAACAAATTCCACACCAACTAAGAAAAGATATACCAGCGAGTTCCGGAAATTAACTAGTGTGGTGAAAAACACCGTCCAAGATAGAATATATACGGTTAATCGTCCAGAATCTGATGATTATGCATATACGGAATCCCCCAATAAAACTTCTAATCGTTTGAGAGAACGATTAGCTAAATTGGGAGAATCAACTAATCCTGATGATGTTGAAACTTTAAATCTTGACGTATTGGTCAATAAGCATCTTGTAGGTAAAACTTTGAAACGATTATGGTTTGGATTAAGTGATAAACCTGATATAGATGCAGACCATCGTCATAATAATCAGCATCGTAGTCCCCCAACAAGTCCTCGAGTCTCACAGCCGGGAACTCCAAGGACCACTTCATACACAAGCCCTAAACAAGGACATTCCACTAGTTTCAATAACCATAGTCATCACCATCATCATGGTCATGCCCATGTACATCCTAATAAAAAACAGTATAGATTTATAAGTTTACGTGACTCAATTGCTAATACTCAAAGATTATATTATGAATCTTCAAGATACCCAAGAGGTTTGAACAGAATGAAATTAGGTATTCAACGAAATTTATTACTCTCCCAACCAAAGAGGTATCATAATGCTACAGGGCCTCCACAAAGATCACTATCTAGAAGGTTTGACCCCCAAATGAGTAATGCATTATCAGAAGTTGATGCCTTATTAAAAATTCCCTCTGAATCTTCAGTCGATCAACAAGAATCAGACTTTACCGCAAAAGCCTTGAAATCAGAAAAGTTCGAAAAAAAGCACAAAAATGATACGATAGATAAATTTGATGAATGCTTAAACCGAAGAAATTCTTTCCCATTTATTCAATATGCCGGTGAGCAAAACTTAAATATTCTTGAACTTGTTCGTGAAGGGGAAATTGATTCCAAACAAACTGAATTGAAACGTTGGAATAGTACTTCAATGATAAAAGATCCGGCATCTGATTTAGTTGGTTTGGAATCAATATCTCGTAATTACCTTAAAGATATGGAGCTAATAATTGAATTAGATAATACGAAGAGAATTACTCAAGCAAAGGATTCAAAACTTAGCAATTCGATTCTTCAACAAAAATATGACCAGTTGAATTCAGAAATCGATCACATCAAATCCAACAATAAACAGTTGGAAAATCATAAGAATAAAATACAAACTGAGCAATCACTGAAATCAATCGAGAGTACTATTGAACTTCTTTCAACCAATATAGATCGATTATTCTATGAATCAAGAGTCATCATCAAAAGGATTAACGAATTAGAGCAAAACTCAAAGGTAATGAAGGAGCAACTTCAAGAACAAACATTCACCAAGTTGAATGATATTGTTAATAACTTGATTTACCTGAATAAATTTCATAAAGTTTATGATGATCCGCAAGAGAGAAAAGATATAATTCTTAAACTTACTGGAGGAAATGAAGAAATTCTTCAAAGTGTTGAAAATGAACGATTAAACATTCGATCTGGTGGTTATTTACAAGCATTTGCCATGTTTATATGGGAAATTATAATGTTAACATTCCAATTATTTAAATTTGACAGATCTAATATGAATTTAGATAGAATTAGACAAACCTGGGGGAAATTAGATCCTAATCGGAAGTATATCACCAAGGCATATGAATTTGTCGGACATGATCCTTCAATTGGTGGAGTAAGTTCTAGAAAAGGTTCTAGGGGTTCTATATATAGCTTTCCACTGGAAGCATCAGATAGTAATTAAATAGTCATTGAGGCATAAATTTTACCTAGATACTTTGTCGTCGTAGTCATATAATTTCAGTATTTCATTCAACTGGCCAATAATTTGATTCACCTTTGTTTCATACTCTTTACTCGATACTAGATCAATATTTTCATCAAGTCTAGAATGTAAATCCGTCATCAAAGCTTCCACCTGGGATAGATTTCGTTTCATTTCAACACAATTAACCTGTAATCCTGCTATTTTAGGCTTGACCATTTCATCTACATAACGTTTTATTTTCAAGTTGGTCAAATGATAATCTTCACTGATAATTGTAGGTTTATTCTCCAAATACTCTTTAACACTTGATATCATTTCTGAATTATGATTGACCAATTCCTTTAATTTGTCTCGAGTATAATCCTGTTGTTGAATTTCCATAACTAATTGGAGTCGTTGGTTTTCAAGGGCCTTGATAATCTGCGTCAGCTCACCAAGAGAAGGTATATCAGACTTATCAATTAATTTATCATTATTGGGACTTAGATTATGAACCAATTGTCCAAGAGATTCAACACGGGTTGAACAATCCTGTACATTATTTGCAAGGGATTCGATCAAATCGGTTAATTTCAGACCTGTTTCGCCGAAATCATCCATATCAAACCTATTTAACTATATCTGATCTAGGTAAATTAATTTTTCACTCATTAATCTCCATCTATTCTCACTTTTTCAGATCTCAATTTCCACTTAACAGCTAGTCGATCAAATTTCAACGCGATATAACAACACATCATGGTTACCATTGGCAATGCACATGATGATTTGATACATGACGCCGTCTTGGATTATTACGGTAAGAGGTTGGCTACTTGCTCCTCCGATAAAGTGATTAAGTTATTTGACATCGATGGGGAAAATTATAAACTAATTGAAACTTTAGTGGGCCATGAGGGTCCCGTATGGCAAGTGGCATGGGCTCATCCAAAATTTGGATCTATTTTGGCGTCATGCTCTTATGATGGGAAAGTTTTGATCTGGAAGGAACAACCAGATACCAGACAGTGGTCAATTATAGCTGAACATAAAGTTCATCAAGCTAGTGTTAATTCTGTCAGTTGGGCTCCTCATGAATTGGGCGCTATTTTACTTTGTTCAGCATCCGATGGCAAAGTTTCTGTATTGGATTTCAAAGAAGATGGTACCACCTCCCATGTTATTTTTGACGCCCATGCTATTGGAGTCAATTCAGCTTCTTGGTCTCCTGACTCCAAGGAAAGAAAATTTGTCACTTGTGGTAGTGATAATTTGGCTAAGATTTGGAAATTTGATACCAAGGAAAATAAGTATATTGAAGAGGCAAGATTAGCTGGTCATACTGATTGGGTTCGTGACGTTTCTTGGTCTCCTTCTGTATTGGTTAGAAGTTATATTGCAACTGCATCTCAAGACAGAACTGTATTAATTTGGAGTCAAGATCAAAGTGGTAAATGGCAAAAACAAGCCTTGACTGATGAAAAATTCCCCGATGTTTGTTGGAGATGTTCGTGGTCCATGTCAGGTAATATTTTGGCGGTTTCTGGTGGTGATAATAAAGTAAGTTTATGGAAGGAGAATTTACAAGGTAAATGGGAATCTGCCGGTGAAGTTGATCAATAAAAGTACAATAATATACGAATTATATCGATTTAATTATATATTTACTCTCCAATTATATAATTATCAAAGCTCATTGAGAGTTGCTTCAAAAATGGCCTGAACATCTTTTGAAGCCTCATTAGCAGCATCTAAAACTTCTTGATGATTAGCCATACCTTCATCTAATTTCACTTCACTTTGTTCTAATGCACTTGGAGGTTTTTCAGCAACTCCAACATTGGTAATTAAGGATAATGCCAAAACTTTCAATCCACTATGACGAGCAACTACCACTTCAGGAACTGTTGACATACCAACAGCATCACCTCCTAAAGTTTGTACCATTCTAACTTCTGCTCTAGTTTCGTATGTTGGTCCAGCAGCAAAGAAATAAGTACCTTCATGAACAGTTCTATCAATACCCAATTTCTTTTTACATTCAAAGAAAAGTCTCCTTAAATTGAAATCATAAGCATCAGATAATGGGAGAAATCTGGGGCCAAAATCATCCAAATTTGGTCCTCTTAAAGCGTTATAACCAGCAAAGCCCGGGAAATTAATGTGATCGTTAATAAGCATCAAATCCCCAACTTTGTAACTTTGATTGGCTGCACCAGCTGCGTTAGTAACTACAACAGTTTCAATACCAATTTCTTTAGCTACTCTAACTGGGAAGGTTGCTTCTGGGAAACTATAACCTTCGTAGAAATGTAACCTACCAACCATGCACATCACAGGCACCTTCTTTTCCCCAATTAGCCCAAAAACTAGTTTACCTGCATGTCCTGCCACAGTTGAGGTTTTAAAACCGGGGATGTCTCCATAGTGCAATTCAATTCTTGGTTCTTTCAAAATATTAACAATCCCCCCTAATCCAGATCCACAAATGATCATTACTCTAGGATTAGCTAATTCTTCATGTTGCTTCAAAATGGTCTTGACATGTTCTGAAGCCTTGTTGATGGTGGAAGTGTATTCCTTTACGTCAAACGTACCTGAACTCATGGCTAATTTTTCACTGCAACCAAAAAAAATCGAACGATATGCAGGTGCGATTTAGTATTTGCAGCCAACGGTTGCAAATTTGGAAGCTCAAGATAGTTGAGATGTACATTCGATATAATTTAGAAACAACAATTACGAGATATACTCGTTGCCTTATGATAAAAGGATTGCATGCTATAGAGAAATCCCATCGATACGGTAGACAAGAGGAGCATCTGCTAAGAAAGCCGATGGATATAAAGCGAGGGAACTAATCTAGCAACAAGAGGTAAACTAAGGTAAACTGAGGTCCCAGAAGACCAGGGAAATTCATGCTTGGAAGGGTTATTGAAGAGACATTTTTGATGATCAACGAATAAATAAATAACAGATAATTAGCTAGATGGGTAGTGAAGAGGACAAATAGTCGATTTTACGTTGAAAACATGTCAGTGTATGCCAAGTGTGTAATCATATGCCTGCCTATGCACTAATATGTGGCATTACTGTTCATGTATCAATACTGCGTTTGTGTTTTTGCCCGCCCGGTGCCACACACGGGCACTTAGTGCCACTTCAGGCCGCATTAGGACACATGAGTTATCAGCGGCGATAATGCGGAATTAAAGCGGGTATGTCTTAGGTGGAGACAACATTGATCGACATACATAGATATATGTATATATATATATATTCATGTATATATCTACTCTCTCCAATTACTTTATTCTACATGGACAACGAAACAATTTCAGACGTATCCGAAAAAGGTATCAAGCACAAAAAGCAAAAACGGTTATTTTCGTTCCTTTATCGAAATGAAGTACCTTATGTGCCACACCAAGATGAGAGAAGGCCACTTCCAAATTTGTCTTCAATTACGAATTTGGGTTTTCTTTGGGCTTATCCAATAATTAAGGTAGGCTATTATAGAACCCTTCAACCGGCGGATTTGTTGTACCTTCCAAAACATTTTAAGGTGGAACATATTCATAAAACCTTCAATGATAATGTTGAATTTGAAATTTCAAGAAGACCCCAGTTGCAAAAAGATGAATATCCTAAGGTATTGTTCATATCGTTTTTAAGGACTTTTTTCTTAAGAATTGTGGTTATGACGATATTGGCAATCATCGGATTTCTTTTACCGACTCTTTTGTCATTGATAACGAAAGAATTGGTTAGTTTTGTTTCTCTTAGAACGGCTGACCCAACGACGCCACTTCGAAAAGGTATAGGATATGCATTTGGAGCTACTTTAGGATTGGTGGTGATGATGTTTTCACTCAATACTTTCTTTTATTTAGTAGTTATTACTGGATCTCAAACCATGTCAATATTAACAAAGGTGAGTTTGATCAAAGCTTTCAAAGCCGATGCAAGATCTAAGAGTCGATTCACACCTGCCAAGCTTATCTCTTATGTTGGGAGTGATTTGGCGAAAATTCAAAGAGCGTCTGAATCTTTTATTCTTGTTATTGCTTTTGTTCCTCCTGTGATTGCAAGTATTATACTTTTAGCTGTCAATTTAAAAATTGCAAGTGCTGTAGCTATTGGAATGTTTCTTGTTTGTTTATGTATCATGGTATATTTAGCAAGCATAATGATGAAAGTAAGAAACACTTCGTTGGGTTTTACCGATAAGAGAGTTAAAATTGTCAAAGAAATCATCAATAATTTAAGATTTCTTAAATTTTACTCTTGGGAACGCCCTTATCTCGAAGAAGCAACTAAAGCTCGTAAAGATGAAACTAGACAACTTATTCACCTACAGATTTTTAAAAATTTGCTATTCGGTGTAGCGTTATCGCTTCCTTCATTGACTTCTTTACTTTCATTTATCACTTTGTTTTCCCTTGATAATGATGATAGTTCTGCTGCAAATGTTTTCGCTACCGTACAAGTCATTCAAGTTTTATCTAGTGTGGTAGTTGAATTTCCCCCGGCACTTGGAGAAGTGGTTGATGGTTATGTATCGTTGAAACGGATTTCTAAATTTATCTCTAGCGATGATGAGATTGTTGAAGACTTGATCTGTTCGAGTCCAACTGATCTTGATTGGGATCAAACTACTATTGAAATTCATGATGCTGATTTTGTCTGGGAAACTTTCAAAAATGAGGAGGACGAAATAGAAAAGGAAGAAGCTGATGTCTCCACTCTTCCAAAAAATGAACAGAAGCCCAGAGTGAGAGAGTTGAAAGAAAGACGTAAAGCTTTGGAAAACAACAAAGAAAACCCTGACTCAGAAATAGCGTTCACTTTGAAGAACATTAATTTACATGTAAAAAGAGGTGAGTTTATTATGATAGTTGGGGTTGTTGGTAGCGGGAAATCATCTTTATTACTGGCTATCACGGGACAGATGAAACGGACTCAAGGTTCAGTCCAGATCAATGGGTCTCCTTTGCTTTGTGGGCAACCTTGGATTCAAAATGCTACTATCAAGGAAAATGTAGTTTTTAATGAAGCATATGATGAAAAACTTTACCAACAAGCTATATTTTCATGTGCTTTGAGTGCCGATTTGAAAATCCTACCTGCTGGAGATCTAACTGAAGTAGGCGAAAGAGGTGTGACTTTATCTGGTGGGCAAAAGGCTAGATTAAGTTTAGCTCGTGCCGTATATGCTGACAAAGACATTTATCTCTTGGACGATGTCTTATCGGCTGTTGATGCTAAAGTAGGTGCTCATATTATTGATACTTGTATGTTGGGACTTTTAAAAGAGAAGACCAGAGTCCTTGCCACACACCAATTATCTTTCTTGGGGTATGCTGATAGAATCATTTTTGTCAAAAAGGATGGGACCATTTCTCAAGGAAATATGGAAGAATTGAATGAATCAGATGAAGAATTTAGATATTTACTCTCTCATAAAGATAGAGATGATACGAAAGATGACAATGAAGAAGACTCTATTGGCAAGAAGTACCAAAAGCAAGAAAACCCGATTAAAGGCTGTGAAATCAAAGAGATTATTCAGGAAGATGAATATTTAAAGAAGGATGGTAAATTAATTGAAAAAGAAATAAGTAAGGAGAATTCTGTTAGTGGGAAAACTTATCTGCATTTGCTTAAACTCGGAAGTGGGAGAATTCCAGTATTTATAACCACAGCAACAGTAATTTTATTCACAGCAATTTCTGTATATTTATCACTTTTTACTAATGTTTGGTTATCATTTTGGACTGAAGGAAAGTTCATTGAAAGTGACGGATTTTATATTGGATTATATGCTATGTTTTCCGTACTCTATATTGCATTTACCTTTGCTTGTTTCACAGCAATAATTCAGATTATTATCTTAGCATCAAGAAAGATTAATATCGATGCTATAAATTCAATTCTTAAAGTTCCAGTGAGTTTTATTGATACAACGCCGGCTGGTAGAATAATGAATAGGTTCACTAAAGATGCTGATGCTATCGATAATGACATAGTAGAGAATTCTAGAGTTCTTATTTACGTGTTTGGCCTCTTGGTTGGAATCTTGATTATGAATATTATTTATTTACCTTACCTGGCCATTTCAATTCCGTTCCTTTTTTTATTGACTATCGTGTGTGGTAGTCATTACCAAGCATCCTCAAGAGAAATAAAGAGATTAGAGTCAACCCAAAGATCTCTTGTTCTTAATAATTTCTCTGAGAGTTTGACTGGGCTAGAAACTATTAAGAATTATGGTTCAGTGCAGAAGTTTTTAGATAGAAATGACAGATTTTTGAATAATACAATGGAAGCTGGATTTATGGTCAATGGAGTACAAAGATGGGCCGTTGTATTGTTAAATGGATTATGTATTCTTTATGTGTTTTTGGTTTCAATTTTGTGTGTTAGTGGAGTATTTCATATTTCCCCTGCATCTGCTGGTTTAGTGATTTCTTATGTTTTCCCACTCCCTGGTTTATTGGCATCACTGGTTAGATTCTTTGCATTGGTTGAGAATGATATGACTTGTTTTGAGAGAGTTGATGAATATGCTTATGAAATCCCACAAGAGGCGGCATATGTCAGAAATGATACCGCCCCGAGCCCCAATTGGCCAGAGAACGGTGAAATTACTTTCAATGATGTTTCAATGAGATATAGACCTGGATTACCAAGAGTCTTGAAAAACATTAATTTACACGTCAATCCAAATGAAAAAGTTGGGATTTGTGGTAGGACTGGGGCAGGTAAATCTACCATCATTAGTGCATTGTTTAGATTAGTTGAATTGGAAGAAGGTAACATTGAAATCGATGGCGTTAATATTGCAGATTTAGGATTGAACAATCTTAGATCTAAATTATCGATCATCCCACAAGAATCTGTACTTTTTGAAGGAAATATTAGAAAAAATCTAGATCCTACAAATTCTATTGAAGATTCACTTTTATGGGAAGCATTGAAGAGAACTGAATTAATCACCGAAGACGATATCGAATATACAGGAGATATTCCAAAATTCCATTTAGATGCCGTCGTCGAAATGGACGGGAAAAATTTCTCCAGTGGGGAAAAACAATTGATTTCATTTGCTAGGGCATTAGTTAGGAATACCAAGATTCTTGTCTTGGATGAGGCTACTTCATCAGTTGATTATGAGACGGATGCAAAAATCCAAGCTACGCTCAATAGAGAATTTCTGGATTGCACCATTCTTTGTGTCGCCCATAGATTAAGAACTATCATTAATTATGATAAAATATTGGTTCTTGATCAGGGTGAACTTAAAGAATTTGATACTCCAAGAAACTTATTTGATAATCCAACCTCAATATTTCGCCTGCTTTGCGATCAAAGTCAAATTGTGGCTGATGATATTTTATAATTTAATTATGGTCTATTATAGAGAATGAAACATAATATATATGAAATGATGAAAAAATTGGGGAAAAAAGGAGAAGACATCTATGAATCATATCGGTTTTTAAATACCGTATGCTCTTAATCGACATCAGTTGCGACAATTACTCATGACAATTTCCGCATCACCGGAATAACCCTAAACAAAGACACAAAAAACATAGCAAAATCAATATAATATAATAATCCAATTTTTGTAATATTATGTGACTAAATTACTTTAAAAACACATCTATCCATCAAACTAACTTTTATAAATGACCCCAATGTCCCAACTCCTGACCCCGTTTCCACCAATCAATGGCTGCAAATTTGTCATGTTGTGATCAACTCCGCGAGTTCACATGCAGGAAATGTCCCTTTCGGTCATCGGCCCCGTAGTGGAAAAGCAAAATCTTCATCATTTATAAGCACTTCTTTATTCACAATAATATTTCATTTTTAATTTATTTTGAAAAGCAATGTTGAGAATAATAAATCCAAAATTATACACAAATCCTATCAGGATAACCCAATGGTCTGGTATTAGATGCTTGACTTTCCAAACATTAAATACCCCAAACCCTGATGCATTGAAATTCGTTTCCCCAGAAAAGGAAATTCTCCCATTAGATAATAAAACTTTTGAGTTTACATCCTCCTTACAAGCCATTCATTCCCCCCTTGCATTGAAGTTATTTAAGTTACCAGGAGTAAGATCAATCATGTTGGGTCCTGACTTTTTGACTGTCAATAAGCAAGATCATATTAATTGGGCTAATTTAAGACCCGAAGTAACGAATTTAATGGATGCATTTTTATCGGATGGGAAAGATCCGGTTATTACCAAGGAGCTTTTAGCCGAAACAGAACGTCAAATCAGTCAAGAAGAAATGGAAGATTCTGAAATCGTATCAATGATCAAAGAATTGATTGAAACCAGAATCAGGCCTGCTATTCAAGATGATGGTGGGGACATTGAATATAAAGGTTTTGATGAAGAAACCGGTACCGTATTTTTAAAATTGCAAGGGGCTTGTAAGACTTGTTCTTCAAGTGAAGACACCCTTAAACATGGTATTGAATCTATGTTGAAACATTATATTGAAGAGGTTGAAAACATTGAACAAATATTAGACCCAGAAGAAGAAATTGCTCTTAAGGAGTTCGATAGATTGGAACAACAAATCAAAGCCAAAAAATCGGCTCCTCCACCTTCTTTATGATTATAACGTTTTATTTATTTTGTATATTAATAAATTATATTTATCTATTTATTTTTAATTGTGGCTTTTATCCCATTTACAATATCCCGCTTCATTTCGATAAAGGCCTTTTCCTCATTATAGCTACTAGTCAATTCTTTGACTAACCCATTTTCCACACAATCTCTATCAATTACAATTCTTACATTTTCAAATAATTTGTGTAGCCATTCTTTAGTAAATAATTCCCAATGTTTCAGGACATAATTAAATCCCATTACCATACCTAATCCAAATATAGCACCTGCTCCATTGATTGAAAAATCAAAAAATTGATAAGAGCATATGGCAATGATGGATGTGGGTAATTGGTAGTACAACATCCCATAAAATAAGTTGGAATTGACTTGAGGTTGGATTTCTCTGACAATTTGTTGGTTGATTAACTGCGTTTTCATAGAAAGCAAAGGATTGGAAATATCTCCTGATTTAACTTGATAATTTCCAAAACTATGATTTTGAAGCTCAGATATTATCTTGCCTCTTAAAAAATTATAATTTTCAATACTCTTGTTCATAAAGTTAGCCTGGAAGTAATCTTTAAGGTCATATTGAACATTGTCATTTTTAAAATATAATTTCCACCATCTAAGTTTCTTATTGAAAAACCTGGTAGTTGATGGGATAAGGTCATTTTGTAATTCATAATGCATTTGAGAACTGAAATCATTGATACCCTTTGTTTTGAGTTCGGAATATAATTGTTCAAGTCTTACTACAGTGATTTCATCGTAAGACAATTTATTGACAAACTTGTTTAAATTCCACTTGATTAATTTGTTGATTTGAAGATTGTACCCAATAACTTTTAATAGTTGGAATATATTACTATCAACTAACGATTGAAGAAAATTGTTAGAAGCCTTGGTATCATTAATCAAAAAATCCATTATTCCAGAGTAGCTCTTTTCGGTATCGATTTTAAGAATTTGTTCAGTACCATCTTCCCGAGTTGGAAATGGTGATGATTCCCTGGAGGAAGGTGTAAAATTATTATTATCAATTACCGTTAATAATATTCGATCACTAACTGATGGTGGCAATTGAACAGTCGATGTAAGCCTATCTGTTACATAGATGAAAAAATGACAATTATGGAAATCGGTAAACGTTTGTAAATTATTAATTTCATAAAACACTATGTCATTCAACGTGACAGAGGTATTAGGAACCATATATTTTGGTCTTGAGACTGATCCAAGAATCGGCGATGGAATCCGGAATTTGTTTTCAATGATATCTACTGTTGAATTGTATTCAAACAGAAGGTTTTCCGATTTGTCTCTATTTGATATTTTATCAAACCATTGTTGATTATCACTAGCTAATGGATCAGCCAAAATGGTCTCTAAAAGTCGGGAATTCTCCCGAGAACTTTCATCGTGGTAAAGAAATCCAATTTTTATGGTTTCCTGGGGAAACGTATGAAGTCTATGATACGATTCAATTAATGAATTACTGACGATATCTGATGGGAAATGGTTCTTATATTCTCTCATATATTGGGAGATCGATTTGCTCTCTGCCGGTGTCTTTTCCACCGAAGATTCCGAAACATTGGTAATATTGATCCCCGAATTGAAACGAATCCATGGTTTAGAATATAACCTTATATTATTACGAGTTCTTATTCGGAAACGCATAGTGAATATTTAACCAATGCGAATGAGATTTGGATTTTGATATTTTTGGTTATGATCCCTTGTCTATATATTCTATACATCATCATCATCGAAAAGCCTTTGGGTGGCTATTTCTTCCCAATTACTATTTATTACCACGAAGATTTCAAACACGGCAATGAGTAGCATTCCACCACCTATACCTAGCCAAAGCCCAAGTAATTTTAAATCTAAAAATCTATTCAACACCAATGCTAATGGGATTGCAAAAGCATAATATGCTAAGAAATTTATATATCCTCCAATTCTTTGCAATCCTTCAGCTCTTAAAATACCACTGGCTACACATGCAACACTGTCAAAAATATGAATGATTGACACATAAGGATTGAATAAATCGGTCACGATTTGTTTGACTGATTCATCAGATGTAAAGATTGATGCAATATGAGATTTGAAGGTGAATAAAATTATAGCATTAATTAGCGCCAGACAAATCCCAATGAAGAAGGTAACTTTGACTGCCACTTTAATTCCTCTAATATTTTGTCCTCCTATAAAGTTGGCGATTCTAGTTGATCCTGCAATGCTGATTGCAAAAGGAATCATATATGCCAATGAAGTTATCAGACTAACTGCACTCTGTGCTCCAAGCTCACTAGTACCATAATAACTAGCAATAAGAGTCATGATTTCATAAGCAAAGTACTCACTTTCCAACATAATAATACCAGGAATAGCAAGCTTCGAAAGGTTCCCCCATTGTCTGAATAATTCTTTAGTTGATGCAACCCCAAACCAGCATTTTCTTCCATCAATAAACACCACGTAAAGAATCAAAAGAAAATCCATCAAATAGAAATTTATCACTGTTGCCCAAGGAGCACCAATGAATCCCAATCCAAACTTTTCATTCCACACAAGAAACCAAGAGAGAAAGATATTCACTGGTGCACATATAAATAAAATTCCCGTAGCAGCTTCAAAGATTCCTTGAGCCTGTAAAAATCGTTTAGCTACTTCAAAGAAAATGTATCCTGGACCTCCAATAGTTAATATCCTTAAAAAGGATTCTGTTAGAACTATAACCGTCTCACTCGATATTATGTACTTCAAGTAAAGCGAGCTATACCACCAAGCTAAACCACAAGGAACATATATGATGAGGGAAAATATAAGACATCTTTGGACGTAAATACTAACATGTTCATAATTCTTTGCCCCGTAAGCTTGGGGACATAAAGTATCAAGAGAAGTAGCAATTCCTTCAAATATAGCAAAAGTGATTGTGGTTGTCATGCTTCCTAATGATACAGAAGCCAATTCATCTTTACCTAAATGACCCACGACAATTAAACAGATTATACTGAACAAATGTTCTAGTATAAATGTTACAATCAACGGTAAAGAATATTTTGCAACAACCCCAAATTCAAGACCAAAATTGGTATGAAGGTTTTCAAAATCACTCAAATTGATCTTGGAAGAAAGTCCCGATATTCTTGAAGAATCGGAATGGTTCAGTAATCTATCCAGCAAATTATCACTATCTTCAGTTGCGGAATATTGACGTTGTCTTTCATCCAATAACCAACTTCGAAGGGATTCTGTATCGGTATTGACAGAACTTAATGATGAAGGAAGGGAACGAGAAGTACTGACGCTGGCAGCATCATCAAAGTCATCTTCTAAATCTGTAACATGAGATGAAGTCTCGATAAGTGAAAGGAAAGATCGTTGGTCATCTCCATCTCCATAATTGAAAAGAGGAAAATTAGTTGACGGAGGAATATAAAGTCTTCTTCTTCTTGATGCCAATCCAATTCCACCTTTTGGATCGGCAAAGTTATTAATTTTTTGAAATAATACCATAAGGTGATGAATTATATGTCCGCGACCCAGCGATGAGATAGCTGATAGCGAGATAGTGAGATAATAAGATGGTGAGAGACTGGTGAGACAGGTGAGACAGGTGAGACAGGTGAGAGACAGGTGAGACAGGTGACAGGCGAGAGATAGGAATATAGAACATCTATTGAAGCCTTTTAATAAAAGGGACCTAGGAAAATAGATTTGACGTACTAATGTAAATTCACTATAAAACCATCCAAACACCACCTCCAGTAATAAGTGCTAAGACCACAGCAGTTAAAACACCAGCACCGGCTTTGTCCTTACCGGTAATTTTTAATTCATTTTCATTAGCATGATCAGCCGTGTCCAACCCTGCGTCAGCTTTTGTATCATTATTTCCCCCAGTATCAACAGTTAACGGAGGGGGGAAATCCGTTTGAATGGTGGAAAGTATAACTTCTAAAGCAGACATTTGTTCACCCAAACCGTATTTTCCATCCCAACCGGACTTTGTCCAATCAGCACCACAAGTAACTCCATCGGCACCTCCAGAACATGACTGAGCAGCGGCGGCAGCACTTTTGTCTAAGAAATCCGAAAGAAGTTCTCTACTTTCAGGAATTAAAACGGTTGTTACCCCTAAACCTCTTGAGAATAATGATCTAAAAGATCTTTGATCTTCATTACATCTATCATGAGGAGCACAAGTGGTTTCTTGCATAACACCATCACTTGCAAAATAATCAACTGCAACATGAATGATTTCAATTGCTCTTTCTTTCCAAGTATCTTCTTCTGTATAATTGTAAAGGTAGGCGCAACCAGAAATTAAAATACCATAGGTATAAGACCACCTTAATTTAGTAACATCCGAACAATTGTTACTAATTTTCGTACCATCGTAAATAATCAAGTCATCTCCATCTCTGTTGAAAAACCCAACATCATCTAACCAATTCCATACTTTTTCTGCTGATTCAACATAACTATCATTTCCAGTATATCTGGCCAACCTAGCCGCTAAATGGAATAACAACCCATTGGAAATAGTATTCTTATAATCATAACCGGAATTCCAAGTGAAAATTTGCCATCTTAAACCACCACCACAATTCAGGGTATCCCATCTTGCATTCATGGTATTGTAAATTGCTTGAGTTAAGGAGATCCACAGGTGGTCATCTGAGGGTTGGGTTAAATTACGTTCAGCGGCCTCCATGATTGCCATTCCCCAAACCCCTTGATCATCATTACCTTCGGTCAAAGATTGATTTGATGGAATATAATTATAATCACTACCAGCTTGGGCATACATAGCATCCACAAGATCATCTCTTAGAGTTTTATTGTCACTATCACAGAAGGTGTAGTAAAGAATCAACCCACCAAATGCTTCTCCAGCATGCCACCAATAGTAAGGAGAAGAAAACATTCCCACAGTTCCTCCATATTTGTGGCCCTCATAATAATTCCATTCCCCATCGGCCACAGGTTTGGCAGCTTCACAAACTGAATCGACACTCAGGACGTCTATATCGACCGACACTACCGGCAGTGCCATAGCAAGTAATATACCTACCACATTTAAAAGTTTGAAATTCATAGTGTCCTTCCGGTGGATATAGGTATTTTGTACTGAATATTTTACTCTGTATTGATTCGCGATGTGACGACCATAGCCAGTGCGCCAGGGGCAGGCTGTACGCGCTTCTATTTATATACCTGTGTCTCCGCAAGGGAAACTTTGAGATGGCTTGAGGCTTGAAGTTATTTTGCTGCAAATTTGAGCGACGCAGCCTGTTGTTCTGCTTCTGCCTGCTTCTGCTTCTGCACTGCTTCTGCTTCTGCACTGCTTCTGCTTCTGCTTCTGCCTTCGTCCCCCCCCATGGTATAGAAGTAAGTGTGTCTCTATATAGATGTAGCTCTCATGACGCAACCCTTGATACACAGGCTCTACTGAGAGCTCTTTTCTTGGTTTCTTGGTTTCTTGGTAGAGAAAACTCTACAAACACGTTAGGATATCAAGAAAAACCATACTCTATAAGGCATATTACTCGCTGCCTATTGTCAACTATCGACATACAGGCTGAATATATGTAATCAACGGGGTCTTACCAGTCTTACCATTTAAGTGACTCTTTTGGCGTGTTTCTAAATTAGTTCTAGGGATTGGCTTCTTATCCCAGGGTGAAGTTTTATTGCTGCAAAAAATCTCAGATGATAAACCGATGTGATACGCTCCTTCAGCAACACACACAATCACTTACCCGTCTTCTTACTTATTTGCTTCTACATACCGTGAACTTGCCGAAATATCATATACCAAATAACCTATGAACACACAGTTTCATCCAATTCCAAGATACACTAAAACTACCCTGTAGTTACACGAGCAGATGGTGTCCTCACATGGCGTACTGCATATGCGCGAGCCCTAAATTCAAACTTCAAATTACACCATGTTAAACCACTTCAACATGTCGGGTTTACAAAAAATTTCTCATGGTGTACTTGGTTCCTTCAAAAAATATGCCTCTTTTATTGGCCCTGGGATAATGGTATCGGTAGCGTATATGGATCCAGGAAATTATTCAACGGCTGTTCTGTCTGGTGCCATGTATGAATATAAATTATTATTCGTGATCTTTCTCCTGAACTTATTTGCAGTTTTTCTTCAATGTTTATGTATTAAGTTAGGAACTGTCACGGGTCTTGATTTGGCTGAAATGTGCCGGTTACATCTCCCGCCATCTTTGAATTTAGTCATGTATTTTTGTGCTGAACTTGCCATTATAGCTACTGATTTAGCAGAGGTGGTGGGAACTGCTATCTCCCTTGAAATTTTATTTGGAATTCCTTTGGTTTATGGAGTGTTCATCACTATTCTCGATGTTTTGATTGTGTTGATGGCTTATCATAAGGATGGATCGATGCGTCAAACTAGAATATTCGAAATCTTGGTATCTATCTTGGTATTTGCTACATGTTGTTGTTTCATTTTAGAGTTATTCAAATGTGATTTTGCCCCAGGTAGTGCCGCAAGTATTTTAAAGGGATTCTTGCCTGTCAATAGAGAAATTTTCAAAGAACAAAATGCCCTTTTCTTAAGTTGTGGAATTGTCGGTAGTACAGTTATGCCTCATTCATTATATCTCGGATCAGCATTAGTTCAATCTCGGTTAAAAGATTATGATGTTAAGCACGGTTATTCAAGAGAAATCATTGATGAAGATTCAAATATAACCGATAATCAGTCTGTGTCATCTCAACAATTCCCTGCTACGGTTCACAAATTTAGAAGTATAACTGATTCCACTAATTTAACAAGGAAATACAGACCATCATATGAAGCAATTAAATATTGTCTAAATTATTCCTATGCGGAATTAGTGATATCCCTTTTCGTTATTGCCGTGTTTGTTAATTCAGCCATTTTAATTGTAGCCGGTAGTTCATTATTCGCTAAACCAGATGCCGAAAATGCTGATTTACTCTCGATTTATGAAATGTTATCATATTATATTTCCCCAGCAGCCGGGCTTATTTTTGCACTTTCAATGCTCTTTTCGGGTCAAAGTGCTGGAATTGTTTGTACAATGGCTGGACAAATTATATCTGAAGGATTCATTAGTTGGAGTGTTAAACCATGGATTAGAAGAATTATAACTCGTTCTTTAGCCATTGTTCCTGTACTTATAGTTATCATTGTCCTTGGAAGAGAAGGGGTCAGTAAAATCATGAATTCTTCTCAAGTGGTTCTTAGTTTTATTTTACCTGTTGTAAGTGCCCCATTGATTTATTTCACTTGTAAAAAACAATACTTGACGGTTTACGATTCAAGTGAGAATTTGGCGGGTGAAACCTTAGTTAATGAGAATACTGCCCTCTTGGGTGATGTACCAACTCCTCCTGTGACTGTTAGAAAGTATACATTTGAAAATGGTATTCCAATGATCATCGCTAGTGGACTTACTTGGATAATCATCACCGGATTGAATTTGTACTTGATTGTAGCTTTTGCCAATGGAGCCGATATATAGAGCATATTTTTAGACACGTTAAGATGCTATGATGAACTATAACGTTCATATATACAATGATTAGATTTAATTTATATAACAGAACTAGAAGATACTATATAAACCTTTCAGATTGCGAGCCCCACACAAATCACTAACGAAATTCCATCGTCGCGAGATAGTTATTTATCCCTTCAACATGGCAGTATGTATAATACCTCTTTTATGTATGTTCAACCTACTAACAGATAGATTGGAAAAATCGTTCATTTATCAGCTGACCTTGTTTTGGTGTCTGCGTTTTTAGCAGGAATCAGAAGAAGTTCTGGATTAACTGTGAATATGGATTCGATCAGTAATAACGATGTGAAATTCTACGGACAGAAATATTTGAATATTGGTGAAAGTGTTATCGATTACTCCGTCGCTTACTTGAGTAGTTCTGAATATTTTAAACGGAAATAAATATATGACAATGATGTACATAGTGAATAAATGTTTTATATCATATAAATTAACTACATATTCTGATCACAGATGGTATACATATAGGGTACCTAGATAAAGCTAGGGATTGGGTCAATAGCCATTTGAGGATACTGGATTATTCAACGGTGACTGATTTAGCTAAGTTACGAGGGAAATCGACATCAATTCCCCTATTAACAGCTAACCAATAACTCATTAATTGTAATGGAATAACATTCAATAAACCTTGTAAGCAATCAACAGTGGTTGGAACATGTAATGTGGCCAAAGCATTAGTGTTACTTAATACATCATCACCTTCATTACAAATAACAATTGGTCTACCATCTCTTGAAACAACTTGATTAATAGCATTTAACACTTTTGGGAATAAAGAATCTCTGGTTGCAAAAGCAATAATTGGTAATTTATCATCAACTAAAGCCAATACACCATGTTTCAATTCACCAGCTAAAACCCCTTCAGAATGCATATAACTGATTTCTTTGATTTTTAAGGCACCTTCTAAAGCGGTAGCATGTTGATAACCTCTACCCAATAATAAAAGGGATTTTTGTTCATTCAAATGTTCATCGCATAATTTTTTGATTTGGCTTTCTAATTTCATAACTGATTTGATTTGCTCAGGGATTTTTTGTAAACCATCAATGATATCTCTATGACGTTGTTGTCTTGAAATGGAATCATTAGATAATGAAAGGGCAAACATTACTAAAGCAATGTATTGAGAAGTATAAGCTTTGGTGGAAGCAACTCCAATTTCTGGACCAGCATTAATATGAACCCCACAGTGAGTTTGTCTTGACATTGATGAACCAACACTGTTGACAATACCAACAGTTAAAGCACCTCTTTCCAAACAGTATTGTAAAGCTAACATTGAATCAGCAGTTTCACCCGATTGTGATACAAAAACACAGGTATCATCTCTAAAAACTGGTGATCTTCTATCTAAGAAATCAGAGGCCAATTCAATTGATACTGGGATTTCATTCAATTCTTCAAAAATTGATCTAGTGGCCAAACATGAATGATATGAAGTACCACAAGCAATCATAATAATTCTTCTACTTCTTCTGATGGTTGGTAAGAAGGACCTTAACCCACCCAAATTGATTTTATGATTTTTGAAATCAATTCTACCTCTCATAGTATTGAAAGTGGAGTCTGGTTGTTCGAAAATTTCCTTTTGCATGAAATGTTTATAAGGACCTTTCATAATTTCATTCAATTCCATTTCTAAAGTTTGAATTGGTCTGGTAGTTGAATCACCAGCATTCTTTTTAGCTCTATGAATGTGTAATTCCCCATCATAAATATGAGCAATATCATCATCTTCCAAGAATAAAACTTTCTTGGTATGTTGAATAACAGAAGCTGGATCAGAACTTAAAAAGAATTCGGCAGGCATTGGTAATCCATCATCGGCTAAGAAAGCTCTAGATTGGGAAGTTCTTAAATTAGAATCATTAGGAACTAAAGGATGTAATCCACCATTCAAATCTTGAACTTTGGCGGAATTGGTGATATCAGTATTTTGATCTGGGAATTCAACATCAACAAAGTCAACTTTCAATTTCTTTTCAGTTTTAACACCAACTAATAAAGGACTACCTTTTCTAGTACCAACAACTTCGCCAGGGTAATGGGAAGATCTAACCAACAAACCATAGGAGCCCTCTAATTCGTATAAAACTTGTTTGATAAGTTGGGTGAAATCAACCTCGTAACCGGCCTTGATATTGGAATCATAAATATGTTTAAATAATTTGGCAATACATTCGGTATCAGTTTCACTTTCAAAAGTATAACCTTTTGATAAAAGTAAAGTTTTCAATTCTCTGTAATTAGTAATGATACCATTGTGAACAATTACAAATTCGGCATTGGCATCACTTCTATGTGGATGGCAATTGGTTTCCATTGGTTGACCGTGAGTGGCCCATCTGGTATGGGCAATACCACAGTGACTGTCAAAAATGGTACTTCTTTCAATATCGGAGGTTGCTAATTTTTCAGCCAAAGAGTTAACTTTACCAACAGTTTTAACAATCAAAGTTTCACCTTTTTTGTCCCCATCGACAGCAATACCACTTGAATCATAACCTCTGTATTCCAATTTTTTTAATCCGTCAATAAGAGTATCGATGATTTCACCACGCGACTTATCGACAAGGAAGTTAACGTATCCAAAGATCCCACACATACTAAGTAGTTTTCAATAAAATTAAAAAAGTTGATTATATTCCAGTTTCAGGATGTGGATTTATATTAATTTTTTTTTTCATTTGCGCATGTAAACAAAACGAATGAGATTTCCTAAAGGGGATGCGCGTTGGTCTGGCTAGATTAGCAGACAGATCAATGATCTGCTAACCTTGAAGCCTGAGTATTGGCGAACGGATTACAGTAGGTCATACATCTGGAGTATATACAATAGATAATATATAGTGTATATGTGATATAGAAAACAAGGGTTATAGATATGTAAATGCCGCCGTTGAAAAAACTGTAGCACCGTCATTCACACGTCAAACGTCCAACCGGCGTGGTGCGTGCCATCCCTGTACGCGATGGTGTTTCATTTATGTGCATAGTTCTATTTCTGTTTCTATTTCCAATTCTATTTTTGACTTGCACCCAATTAGTTTCCTCAATTGGGAAGACAAGAAAACATGTAAAGAACTTTGATGACCTTTGAATGTGATCTAAGCCCTGGCATATAAGTTCGTATCTGAGAATAGCTTGATTGTTATTGCTTCTATTGAAGGGCCATAGTTTATTTGTATTTGATCTTCCTATTGTTGTGGTGTTGGGGCATATTGCATCCCGGCTGTGCGCTATGTCTGCACATTGCTGCCGATTTACTGCCACTTCGCCCTGGTTCTCGGGGTGGCAACGCGTGAGGATCGCCAAAGGCTGCCAAAGGCTACCAATGAATGTTGCCAATGAATGTTGCCAATGAATGTTGCCAATGAATAGTTGGCTATATACCGATATTTAGTAACCCTCTAAGATTTGGTCCTTTGCTGGTCCATACATAAACAGACTTAGTACGCTCATCTTGTCCTTGTGAGAATTGGCATTGTAGTTTGTAGTGGCTGCAAAAAAAGTGCAAGTAAAACTCGAATGTGCCAATCATCATTGAGCCTTCCTGTTCAACTGGTATACTATCTGTCTTCCCCGAGTTCACCTAGCTGGTATATTTCTGACTCATCTGTACTTTCAACGAAAACACTCATCCTGTAATATCCAATAACGTGCCTTATTGTCATATCTTCACCCCGACCATCTCATTACTCACTCGCTCGCTCGATAATTTCTAATTTCTCCAATGATTACATCAACTATAAGAGCCTTAAAGTCCACATTGCGTTATAAGCCGTTTCTGACTAGACCATTGATCAGACCGTATATATCCAACCAAGTATGTTTCTACTCCCAGAAGAAGAAAAAACCGTTATCTGCTCTTGATGGGTTCCGGAGATCCACCAATAATCCGGACTCCACTCACAAAATTTTGCAACTATTGAATAAATCCGATATCTATGACGATTCGAATTCTGCTGAGCTTTCAAAGTATTTGAAACTTGTTACGGCAGTGACTATAAGTGATAGTATTGATTTCAATAAACTTGGGCCAATTTTAAAGTCTCTTGATTATTCTTATCAAGTGATTGTACCTGATGAGGTAGTATACATGACAACACCTGAGAAACCAGAACAAGAATTGATAATTCTTTCCAACGGGACATTGATTGGATGGAATTATAAAGAACTGGAAATGTTGGATATAGTCCCTAGATTTTCGTCTTGTTGTAATGAACAATATACTTATGAAAGTGATGAATTTGATTATATAGAATTACAAGAATTACCACCAAATCCTAAGCATAATGGGAATTCTTATATGATTAATGATATAATACTTATTCAAAACCTGAATGAAACTAAGCGGATATTAGATAAAGTTGCCTTTTCAATTGGACTTTCAAGATCGACAAGAATTTCCATATTAGAAAATAATTTGGAAGAATTTTTGAAAATGACCAGAAGAAACAGTGATAAGTTAGCCAAGGGCTTGAAAATTACTGCCACTGAACATGAAGTACTAAAATTAACTGGGAAATTATTTTTGTTAAGAGGGAAATTGAACTTATATAATGAATTGATTGATACTCCAGATTTATATTGGAGTGAACCTACATTGGAAAAAATATATCAACAAGTATCAACCAGTTTGGATATCCCATCGAGAATTTCTATCCTCAATAGGAAATTAGATTATGCAACCGAAGAACAACGTGCGTTTCTCAGTCTTTTAAATGAGAGAAAGAGTGCCAGTTTGGAATGGACCATCATCATATTAATTTTGATCGAAGTGGGGTTTGAAACTTACGGGTTCATGGAAAAGAACTCTTAGTCATTATTACACCCGTTACCGGCCGCGAGCTGGTTATCAAACCAATGGTATGCGATAAGATATTTTGACGCACTCGAATTTATTTGTACATAACCGATCTTGTAAATAGAAGAAACGTAAGCCACCGATATACCATATATCAAATAAAAAATGTATAACTCGTTAATAGTTTAGAAACCATACAAAATCACATTCTTGTAAATCTTCCCAACTTTAACCGAATGTTAGATTTTATCGCCTTTGCCATTGCTGCAAAATTCATAACCTTAATGTGATGGCCCGGAACATTTGCGACGATATTATTCGTTCGATAAAAAACGGTATCCTGTATATTGTTAGGGCACCTAAAAATTAAAGAATGAAAAAATACAAAATATGATGGTTTTGTAAAAAAAATTTCAATCAAGTATCTATTAACAAAAACATGACAAATTTAATTCGAAGAGTTTTCACAGAAAATGAACAATATGACCAATCTTTAATGCTTGTGTTCACTATTGCATCTGCTTTAATTTGGATTATGGTACCGGGTTTGGCATTTTTATATTCTGGTTTAGCTAGAAGGAAAAGTGCTCTCTCAATGATATGGATTGTTATTGTGAGTTCATTTATTGGATTATTTCAATGGTATTTCTGGGGTTACTCTTTAGCATTTTCTGCTTCTTCAAACAATTTCATTGGTAATTTACAATATTTCGGTTTTAAGACCATTGTTGGTGAAAGTGACCCAACTAGTGATTATGCCCAAATTTCATTTTCAATTTTTCAAATGGAATTTTTATTGGTTACCATGGCCATTTTAGCCGGTGCTTTAATTGGTGAAAGAGGTAGGTTTTTACCGGCTTGTGTATTCTTGTTTTGTTGGGCAACTATTGTATATTGTCCTGTAGTTTATTGGATCTGGGGTGGTGGTTGGGCCCTGACTTGGCGTGGAGGTGCTTTGGATTATGCCGGTGGTGGTCCAGTTGAAATTCTTTCTGGGGTTTCTGCATTTGTATATTCTGCAGTCTTGGGTCGTAGAAATCAAGAATTAATGATTAATTATAGACCTCATAATATTTCCACTGTGTTTTTGGGTACTGCCATGTTATATGTCGGATGGTTATTCTTCAATGGATTTAGTTGTGGTAATGCTAGTGTTAAGGTTCCATATAGTATGATGAATACTCATTTAACTGCTGCATTTGGGGCTATTTCTTGGTGTTTATTAGATTATAGATTAGAAAAGAAATGGTCTATGGTTGGTATTTGTTCAGGTACTATTTCTGGATTAGTTGCTGCTACCCCAGCAAGTGGAGTTATTCCATTATGGGCCTCTGTAATTTTAGGAATTGTTTCAGGAATTATTTGTAATTTATCTACTCAAATCAAATATCTTGCAAGAGTTGATGATTCTTTAGATGTGTTTGCAGAGCACGGAGTCGCCGGTATTGTTGGATTATTATTTAACGGTATTTTCGGTAGTAAAACTGTCATTGGATATGATGGAGCTACTGATCATGCTGGTGGTTGGATTGACCATAATTGGAAACAATTATATATCCAAATTGTTTATATTTTAGCAACAGCTGCATACTCAGGAGCTGTGACTTTTATATTATGTTTTGTCATTGATAAAATCCCTGGACTACATCTCAGAGCCGATTACAATGCGGAAGATATTGGTATTGATGAAGACCAAATTGGAGAATTTGCTTACGATTACGTTGAAGTTAGAAGAGATTTTTTACTGTGGTCAGATCCAAACGACTTTGAAAAACAAACTCGACAATCGGATGACCCAGCTATTCCTGAAGCAAATGTAATTGATGGAGAAGCACAATCTTCAGGAGTTGAAGAATCCCATGATAATATTAGTAACGAACCAAAAGAATAAATAGATAGTAAAAGTTAGACAGTTTATACACGACCACTTCTTAAGAGCTAAACCGGTTTGGTAATTACACGGCTGTGCAACTTCTCCGCTACCGGCGATATTTCTTTTTCATTGCTCCGCTAGTCCTATGCTCCGCTAGTCCTAAATGCAAGTGTCGGGTGTGGGGCTAATATACAGTCCCTTGACTCATTGAAAATTTTTCAAATCAATATAAACTATCAAATAGTATTATTTCCTATCATTACTAACGATGCTTTATAGAAACGTCCAATCATGTTCCAAAGCAAGTAAGATGGGCCGTATGGTCAATAATTTGACCCCACGGATGGCTTGTAGAACCATTACCAAAACTAACTTATCAAAGGCTACAATGTCGGCCCAAGCTAGACCTACCCCAGCCCCATCTTTCAATCAACAACCAGAACTCGGAGAAAAACAAATTATCCATGAAAAACAACAAAATCCCGATGCTTTGATGGATGATTCATTCATCGGATTAACCGGTGGTGAAATTTTCCATGAAATGATGCTTAGACATAATGTTGATACTGTCTTTGGTTATGCAGGTGGTGCCATTTTACCGGTTTTTGATGCCATTTACAATTCTGATAAATTTAAATTTATTTTACCAAGACATGAACAAGGTGCAGGACATATGGCTGAAGGTTATGCCAAAGCTTCTGGTAAGCCAGGGGTTGTTTTAGTTACTTCAGGTCCTGGAGCTACTAATGTCATTACTCCATTAGCCGATGCTTTGATGGATGGTGTACCACTTGTTGTGTTTTCTGGTCAAGTTCCAACCACTGCTATTGGTACTGATGCTTTCCAAGAAGCTGATGTTATTGGAATCTCAAGATCTTGTACCAAATGGAATGTAATGGTTAAAAATGTGGCAGAATTACCAAGAAGAATTAATGAAGCTTTTGAAATTGCTACTACTGGTAGACCAGGTCCAGTCTTGGTTGATTTACCAAAAGATGTTACCGCTGCAGTTTTAAGAGAATCTATTCCAATCAACACTACTTTACCATCAAATGCTTTACATCAAATCACTCAAAAATAT
This sequence comes from Yamadazyma germanica, assembly GCA_030574815.1. Lineage (NCBI taxonomy): Eukaryota > Fungi > Ascomycota > Pichiomycetes > Serinales > Debaryomycetaceae > Yamadazyma > Yamadazyma germanica. Next base: position 105,697 of record JAJMFS010000020.1, on the reverse strand, counting down.
GCTAATGAATTCACAAATGAAGCCATCAAAAGGTCGGCCAATCTCATTAACAAAGCAAAGAGTCCCGTTTTATATGTTGGTGCTGGTATGTTGAATAGTCCAGAAGGTCCTGCATTATTAAAAGAATTGAGTGATAAAGCACAAATTCCTGTTACTACTACTATTCAAGGTTTAGGAGCTTTTGATCAAAATGATCCAAAATCTCTTGATATGTTAGGTATGCATGGTAGTGCTGCCGCCAATACCGCCATCCAAAGTGCTGATTTGATCATTGCCTTGGGAGCTCGTTTTGATGATAGAGTTACCTTAAATGTTGGTAAATTTGCTCCAAAAGCTAAACAAGCCGCTGCTGAAGGTAGAGGTGGAATTATCCATTTTGAAATTAGTCCAAAGAATATCAATAAGGTTGTTGAAGCAACTGAAGCTGTTGAAGGTGACGTTACAAATAATTTAAAGAAGATTTTACCATTAATTAACACAACTGATAGATCTGAGTGGTTAAGTAAAATAACTGAATGGAAAGAAAAATATCCATACGCTTACTTGAAGGAAGAACCAGGTTCAAAAGTTAAACCACAAACTTTAATCAAAGAACTCTCAAAACAATCCTCCACTTATGGTAGAGAAGTTCTCGTCACCACTGGTGTTGGTCAACATCAAATGTGGGCTGCCCAATACTTTACTTGGACTAAGCCAAGAACAATGATTACCTCTGGAGGTTTAGGTACTATGGGTTTTGGTTTACCATCAGCCATCGGAGCCCAGGTGGCTAAACCCGATGCTATAGTTATTGATATCGATGGGGATGCTTCTTTCAATATGACTTTAATGGAATTATCATCAGCCGTTCAAGCCAATGCTCCAGTTAAGATTTGTGTTTTAAATAATGAAGAACAAGGTATGGTTACTCAATGGCAATCATTGTTCTATGAACATAGATATTCTCATACTCATCAAAGTAATCCTGATTTCATGAAATTAGCTGACTCAATGCATATGAAAGGTATTAGAATTGAAGATCCTTCTCAATTAGAATCTGGAGTTAAAGAATTCTTGGATTACAATGATGGTCCTGTTTTGATGGAAGTTATGGTTGAAAAGAAAGTGCCTGTTTTGCCAATGGTTCCATCAGGTAAAGGTTTGGACGAATTTATTGTTTATGATGAAGAAGTTGAAAGACAAGAAAAGAAATTAAGACACCAAAGAACAGGTGGTAAGCATTAGATTATTATTCTTTTTCTAAATTATTATTATTTTATTTAAGTACGATACGAATATATATTACAATTACGATTAAAAAGAAAGAGTAGCCTCAGGTGGATTATCCATATATTTTCACTTTGAATCAAGAAAAAAATCAAAAAAGAAAGAGACTAGCCCGATGCGGGGCTCGAACCCGCAACCTTTTGATTAAGAGTCAAATGCTCTACCGATTGAGCTAACCAGGCTCTTCTGTACCTTTAAAATTGTAGGAGGCTAATAACCCACAATTTACAATATTTTTCAGTTCTTTGGAGTATGAATTTATATATAATAAAAGAAGGGACAAAATTATCAGAGTATCATTTGCTTTTCTTAGCCGTTGAATCGTAAGGAGGCTTTAATAAAAACTCCGCTGGTAATAATCTAATCGCATAATAAGAGTATGTATTTCAATAGAGGATGGGATTGAGTTCGTAGATTGTTACAAACGGGGATGTAGCGGTTACCACTATTTAACTATTTGAATAACCAAGAATAAAATAGGGGTGCACTAATGTAATATCTTTTACCCTACTGGATTCGAGATTTAAATTTTTATTTTTTTTCAACTATGGATTTTTATCATTTTAGTAAAAATGGCGAAAATCAGATGTCCTCAAGAGAACACAATCCAACCATACATTAATTAAAAGTACACACCGTAAAAAAAAAAGATAAAAATTTAAGAAATAGGAATACATGGATGACACGAAGAATAAGACATAATATGATTGTTTGAAGTCAACACTTATAATGATTTTTCGGAATAAGGATTAGTTGTCTTGAGTTTATTATGCAGAAAGCAAAAAATATCGAATGTTACATTGTGAATACTCGATTATGAACTTAGAATATTACTTTTAGGTACTAGATTCCTTTGTGCTAAAATTGACTAAGCAGGATATTCGTCAATAAATAACTCGATTGAAAAATCTAAATAGTGTACGACAAGCGATATTTACTTGTTGAATTTAGAGCAGTGTTTAGAGGATATCAGGGAAAAGATATGGTATGAAAGAAGTGACTTTGGATATAAAATCACATCATCACATCACCAAAGAATGTCGTATTAGTAAGAAATATGGTCATATCTTTTCCAGGATCATGGCTGCTGCAATTTTCCTCTACACATTTGTGCGGTGCAGCAACCAATGGACCCGGCCGCTACGTCGCTGGTGTTGCGTGTTGCAGCCATATATAAAGGAATGAATTTCCCAAAGTTAATATCCCATAAAACAATTGATAATGACAAACGTGATTGTATTCGGAGCCCACGGAAAAGTTGGACAACAACTTATTAGACAAATTGCCAAAACCTCTGGTACTTATAAGGCTACTGCTATTATCAGAAATCAAGAACAAGCTAAGACAATTAGCGAAATTACTTCTAATAGTAGTCACATTAAAACTCAAGAATTCAGTTATGAAAATCTGAAAACCAAAGATGTAGCTAATGTAATCAAGGGACACGATGCTGTCGTCTTTACTGCTGGTTCTGGTGGGAAGGCTTTATTGAAAGTTGATCTTGATGCTGCCATCAAGACCTATGAAGCATCCATCTTGGCCAACGTTAAACGGCTTATTGTAATCAGTGCTATTCACGCCGATAATAGGGAATTTGGTGATTCTAGTCCTTTGGCTGATTACTATATTGCTAAACATTATGCTGATAGAATTTTAATCAATGAATTAGGTGATAAGCTTGATTATACCATTTTAAAGCCTACTGCCTTGACCGATGATGAAGCAACTGGTAAAATTGATTTAATTAATAGCTTAGATGATCCACTTGGTTCAATTCCAAGAGCTGATGTTGCACATACTATTCTTAGTGTTATCAATAATCAGAAGACTTATAAAAAGAGCTTCGATTTCAAAGGTGGTTCCACTGAAATTTCCAAAGTTTTTGATTAAATACGTATTTTAATAAAAAAAATAAAGTGACTAGCCCGATGCGGGGCTCGAACCCGCAACCTTTTGATTAAGAGTCAAATGCTCTACCGATTGAGCTAACCAGGCACTTCGTGCAACAAAAAATGTTGTTGATGCTCATCAAAAAATATTGGCGATGAGTCGTGCTCAGACAACATTCAACGTATGTCTACATTTATATTGAAAAAGGATTCGAATACAAACAATTCTTCATAAGAAGTATCAAAGATGAATATTTCACTACAGTTCATTTCATTTTAAGAGAATATAAATACTTTATTAATCACTATCTTCTACTCACATTGCTACAAAACTATGGAAAAACCTGCTCCAATGTAGCACGTATTGTTATATATAATAATGGCATCACATCTTTCCAGATTGAAACGGATTTTGTGCAGCCATCGCAGGTTGAGGAAGCGGAGGACCGTAGAAGTTGGGTGGTGGACCTGGAGGTGGAGTGAACATTTCTTCGTTTAACCTAGCCCGTCTCTTAACTATGCAGTGTCTAATTATAAAAGCTAAAATGGCAAGGACTATAATTCCCCCAATAATGGAACAAACAATTATAGTTTTTTTTATCGAATCTCCACCACCCTTACCACCACCATTACCATTACCATGTCTATATCTTGAGCTTGAATGATGACTATGTCTTGAACTTGAATGATGACTATGGCTTGAACTTGAATGATGACTATGGCTTGAGCTTGAAAAAAAACCGTGTAAAAATCGGGTTACAACAGTGGTATAGGTTGTACCTTTATCATTTGAATTTCTCGGAATTCTCATTGATTATAAAACACTTGATTACGGAAAATACTGTACTTATATACATATGTCACGAAGTGCCGCGTATAGATAGTAATCATGCTTTACGATGATATTGATCATGTTTAGATAAAATCCTGCATGGAAACACGTCTTTTCGTAAAAATTTTCATTCGTTCGATCATCAAGTGCGATTGAGGCTGATAAGTATAAAGCCGATCAATGTGTCGTACAGCCGATATCAGTGACTGCGAATCAATCTGGAAAATGAATATTGTAATGTATTCTATACACTTTAGTGATATTTAAGTCACATTGATCACCCCAACCTTAGCCCGATTAAAGCAACATTAAACTAATTCTTCAGATAGAAACAAATGCTCTAATCACAAGAGATTTATGAAATCACCAGAATTGATTGTTGCAAATCGGAGGGCCAGCTAGGGCCTTTAGTGGGAGACATCGATTGAATTAAAAGTCAGAGACGATAAGTAGAATTAGAAGCGAAAATGTGAAAAAAAAAAAAAAAAAACAACCATTGGCTACTAATTGCATTATAATGAACAACTCGATATGTCGTACGATACTCTTATTAAAATCATTCATTTGCTCAAATCCCGTAATTATTAATGAATAATATACTATAGGTAAAGTTTTGCCCATTTGATCCTTTGATAAAATTGGTGGAAAAACGAAAGTGAGACAATCATATGAAATCCCCACAACTATTTCTCCCGGAGGATCGCGGCCGGGTGAAAGTTGCTACTATGAATGGGCATCCGGAATTTCTATGATTCAAACCCTGTAGTCAAATGACTCAAGGATCTCTACAACTCTATTCAACTTATCTCTAAGTCAAAAGTATTGACTCCTCCACCATCAAAAGTGATCGGCGCCAATCTCTACCACTCTGAGGAGCATCATTTCGTGATTACACCCGAGAATACCCGACCAATGGCTATCATACTACATTTTCGCCCGTCACGTAAGCCATTTGCAAAATCTGGGGAACCGCACATTATTCCATTTATCCGAAATTCCTGGAGAATAACTCAAATCAACACCTTTTTCACTTATAACTTCCTTCCTGTCAACAACTAACAGAATAATGTCAAAAAGAAGTGATAGTTCCGGTAGTGAGTCAACACCAAAATCAAAACGACCAAAAGTTAAATTAGATCAAGACTCATCCAATTTTAAACTTATAAATACTTCCACTGGACCAAGAGTGAGTCAAGCCTGTGATCGATGTAGAATTAAAAAAATCAAATGTGATGGTTTAAGACCATGCTTGAATTGTTCCAAAATCGGATTTGATTGTAAAACCAGTGATAAGTTAACTAGAAGGGCTTTTCCAAAAGGTTATACGGAGAATTTGGAAAACAAAGTTAAAAGACTTGAAGAAGAGAATGAAAGATTAAGAATGAAGTATGGGGCACCTGACGAATTCCCTGAACAACTGCCACAGCAATTTCCAACAGTGGTACCCCAACAAAATGCCCCACCAGCAGTTTCCACGGTATCAACTACTACAAACCAAAGAAATCCAGTTCAAATCAATAATCCCATAGATCAAATTTTCAATTTAGATTCTAAAGGAATCATTATTGGGAATGATAACTTGAATTTTGAATCTCAATTCAACCACCTTTTGATTAATTTGAATTTACCGTTTTTGAAAATTACTAATAGTCATAATTATTTGTTGGATGACCCGAACTCATACCTTTACCACCCATCATCAGCTTCCTACAACCAATTTCATAATCGGGATTTGAATGTCACTTATAACCCATTAACGGCTATGAATAAGTCCCATGATGATTATATAGGTGGAGTAACAAATCTAACTAATAGTGAAATGCCTATTGATATTTATGATTTATTCATTAAACTTATCAACAACTTCAAGAAATTATTTAACAATCGGAAGGAACTTGATGCCCAAATCACTCATTTCTTTTTGAACTATAATATCTTCATACCTATCTTTGATTATAAGAAATTCATGGAAAGTTACGATAATTTTCACACTATGTACCCATTTATGTTTACTTACGATGATGCGACAATTAATGGGTTTAATTTACTGAACAATGATTATAGTGTGGTGAATGAGTATTTAATGGTGGTAATTCAAATTTATGCCATTGTAATGATGAATGACCCCACGATTAATTTGAATTTGTTACTTAATCATTCGAATCCTTATTATTCTCTTGGTAATAAGCCAAATGGAGGAAAAAATAGAAACGTTATCCGGTCATTGTATGATTTTTTGCCTTACTTCAATGTCTTCCATGTTTCCATCGGTCTGTTACAGACATATTTATTATTTTTATACTATTCCCTTGTAACAAACAACAAGGAGAAATCTTTGATTTTATCTTCAATGATAAACGCATTTATCGGGGTTTTAGGTATCAATTTGAATTCTAAAAATTTATTTTTCAATGATTTGGCACTAAATATTCAACAAAGACGGGATAGAGTTAAGATTTTTTGGGTTTTTAAAGTCCTTCTCAAATGCTTTAACTTGAAATTCGGTTTCAAACCAAGTTTGAACACTACTGTTATCAACCCGGTGACAATTGATAGATATTTCGAGTTGACTCCGGAGAAATTGAGTCAGTTGCTTGAAAGTAACATTAATCAGCATAGCAGGAACGATGACCATGATGAACAAATTGATGAATTGTTCAAGACACTCTTAAAACCAAGTATTGAATTTTTAAATTTAGTGAATATCATTATTCCGTCATCTTTCTCTCCAAATTATTATCAATATTTGAAAGATGACCCTAACCATCAAACTAAGAAACCCCATCAGCCTCATCCGAAAAATCTTGACTGGATTTTAAATGATGAAGATGGTGATGGTAACGATGGTAACTTAAATTATAATTTCAATCAATTCACGACTATTGATAGAAATTTAGCTGATTGGAGAGAATCTTTGAAAAATAAAAATTTGAATCTCTATCCCCTTGAATATAAAATGAATTTGTCTAAACTTCCATTTGATCATGGTGGAAATAGCTTGTACCATTCAATCAAGGTGAAAGATATTAACGACCTTGACATGGCAGGATTATCAGCTGAAGCTTATGAATTTTACATTGCTAATGGGCTTCCTGATACTGGTTCAGCAGTAAAGCTTGTTCAAATTCAATTAAATTTCCACTATTTGGTTATAAGAAGTCAAAACTATCTTAACTTTATTGTCGATAAAGAACTATCCACCACTTATTATAGAAAATTATTGGAGCTTTCAAAAGAGTTATTATGCTATTTTGTGATCATTTTTAGACATGTAACAGAAGCTGTTGATGGTGCCACTGATTCAAGTTTGGCGGTCGCCAAAAATTTCATTCACCATAATCCACATAGTACGGGTACTAACCCTGTGATATTAGGAAGTTTGGGACTTGATGTAGATGAAGATGGATTTGTTATCAATGATTTTTCTGCCAAGAGAAGAAGACCAAGTAATCAAACTTCTAATTTTAACTTGAAGAGTAAACTCATCCCTATGTCGCCTTTTAATTTCATGCTTAATGGATTGTCTATGACAGTGATCAATCTCAAAAAGACAATTCTTTTACAAATGCTTTATACTTTGATAAGTTGTATGAAATTCTTGAAGAAGAACCTTCCTATTGATCCAACGTTATTTGATTTACTCAACACGAGTGTTGAAGTATTTATCAAAGTATTCATTAATTATCAACTCAACTCAAAAAAGAAAAATGGATCAGGTATCGGCAAATATAAGGAAGATGAAATATATGATAAATTAATGAAAGATGAATTAAAGGATCAAATTTTAAGTGAACAAAGAAATGTAGAGGACGAAGAAGAAATCTTGGATAATGGTAATCAATTTGAATCCAATCATTACTTTAATAGATTCAATCTGATGCCAGATATTGATTGGGACGACGAAGAAATGGACGAAGATTTAAAATATTTGAAAATTTTGAAATTCATTAAATATAAAACCAGTCATATCCGAGAAGTTACAAAGAGGAGAACAAATTCAGAGACCAGAAATAGTGCTCCCCCAACGTCACAAAAATCACGTCCTTCTTCCAAGACTCCACAACCAGTGACAAGACCAATAGTGGATGTACCTCCCTCGGTTCATAACTTCCATACCAGTTCATCTCCAGCATCTAGGTTCCCCCCAAATTTGCCCAAAATGCCATCAATAAGTAAACTAGACTACCTACTCCCAGAAGAGAATTTCCCAACTCATACGATGGCTGGGAATGCAGAAAAGTTTAAAGATTATATAATAAAACCTACTAAAGCAGAAGATAATTTAGTCAAGCGAGAAAAATTAGCAATTAACGACTTAATGAGTTTAAAAAATGGCCATCTGGCACCAAGTCCTTGGAGGCCTGCCCCAAATGAATCCCCCCGTTAATATAAATATTTATTTTACATTATTAATGTACAAAATCAACTTTCTGCTATTTTCTCTACGGATATTACTTAATGTGAGTCTAACCCATCGTACAAATCCGGCTATTTAGTAACAGGGTATTACCGATAAGAGTGGCTCAAGTCTCATCTCGATTACAAGATTGGCTGCAAATTATGTCTATTTAATCCGATGACATCATGTGCGGTACACGTACCGAGGAGAAAAGATTCTTGATAAAGGAATGGTCCTGCACATGCGCCTGGTGCATCCTGTGGCAGAAGTACCCCACATTTCTGAGGCTATAAAAGGTGGTCTTATCTGGAAATTTGAAAATTAGAAATATTATGGTTTACCATTTCTTCGGCAAATTTACTTCCAACAACAATGACCAAAAACTAATTCCAACACCACCCACCAATGGCAATGCTCCTGCCCCAACTCCAATCAACAAGAACCTTTTATCGGTTCAACAAGATGATTTAAAGAAGAAAAACCAGAAGTTTCTCAGCTCTTCAGACAATTTAATTGTCGGCTTATGATAATGATTTTGTTTATGTTATTTGATTAATGTATATTATGTTTATGTATCTTGTAGTACACAGATATGAATTATGTGAGTTGTCTCTGAACATAATCTATGGCCCGTTTTACACTTTTTTCTTCTTCAAAATATAAATAATGTTCGTCTCCAAGTTCTAGCAACATTTCGTATAATAATTCTAATATGAAGTCACGGACCGCTAACGATTTATGAGTGTTGAATACTGTTGTTATCCTCTTAATACATGACTTGGATACTTTGGGGTCCTGCCCTTGTAAGGCTATTCTTTGCATTAGCAATAAACTCATTTTAATCCGTTTAGTATTAGTACAGTTTATTTGCAAGTTATATGCTTTTACAAATAGTGGATTCAAGAGTTCGGTGGGAAAGGGGAGGTTGCTTTCAAAAACCTTGATCATGAGATTAAGGCCATGTATATACTCCTTTAATATCTTTTGTGATTCTTGTTTTTGTTTCGTAATTAATTGGAAAATTTCTCGATAGACTTGATTCCTAGGAATCTCCGGAAGGTGGGTCATAAAACCGTGGAATTGTTTGAAAGATTCTCGAATGTTATCACTATCTCCTGTAAGTCCTCCAATACTATGAACAACTCCTCTCCAAAACTGTAATCTAATCGGTTTTTCAGTCAACTGAAGGTAAAATTGAAAGAGGTGTTGATAAAATTCGGATTCTTCGATCTGTATGTCCACTTGTAAATTATACAATCGACTAAGTAATCTAAAAGAAGCGTGACGAAGTCTTTCCATCGGTTCACCTGCTATTCTTACAAGGTGTCCAACCAATGGCTCCTTGTTACTGAACTCAGATAAGAAGTCAGTGATGATAGCTAGGACGGCTCCTCGAATTTTACTACCCACATCACCTTGTTCATTAGTAGTGTAGTCTCCTAGAAGACTCACCATACCCCCAAGTTGTTCGGTGTTCAAAAACCCGGTTTCTGTATAAACTTCATGTAGATTTGTTATTAGATTTGTTCTAATATCATGATCTATTGTGATGGTATGAATTATCTGCAACACTTGTTCGATCTGGTAGTTTGTAAGGGACGTGAGGTGGAAGATACTTGAAGAAATGGAAGGGGTCATACGACTCAATAAGATCTTGAATTCATTGTCAGAAACGTGGGTTGCATGCTTTGCCATTGCCTTGAAAAGCTGTTTTAGATTTGTTCCAATGACTTTTTTAGAATGAACTAAAATGTCAAATAACTCCGCTACGTTGACTTGTTTATGTGAACTGACCAAGAAAATGTTGTACTGGATTGAATCTTCAATCAAATCTTCATTCCTTGGGTCAAAATTAAGTGTCTCACCACTGACACCATTACTTACGAAAAGTTCACTGATGAAGAATACGGAGTGGTCTAAACTCGCAAAACCATCCTTTATCGAGTCTACCGTGTGCTTAGGGCCTTCGAAATCTAATAACAAAGAAGTAGCGTAGGTCTTTTGTAAATAAACATTGAGCTTACTTGATAATAATTTCTGATACTTAAAATCATCATCATTCCTCTTAATGTTATTTAAGATCATATCGATTACAAACCCTTTATCAATTCCAATATCAAGAACTCCCTCAAGAATTTGAATCGAGTCATTGATCGTGCTTATTCGAGAAGAGGAGAAAAGTTCGATCAATCCAATCGTCTGTTTACCTTTTAAAACTAAATCCGGGGTCTTGATAACTTCAGCTCCCAACCGACCAACAAATTCCTGTAAAACAGCAACTCCACAGCGCCTTATAGTCAAGTCCTTATCAAGAATAGATATCTCTAACAAATCTAATAATAATTGACTAAACATCGTAGGATTTTCAGAAACAAGAGCTTTATAATCTGCTGTTCCCAAGTTTCTTGTCACAGCCCAAATAACAAAACACGACGAATCTTTAAGTTGGTTACTGGTATTTGTAGTGGCTCTTATCTGGGGAATAAACAATGTTTTATGAGCAATACTTAACACTGTGGGCATTACCCATAAAGGAAGAACTTTATAAAGAGCTAAATAACCCAAATATAAAAGCATTGTGTGATAAGCTCCAATCGAGATTTCGCCAAGTTCAATCGACATGTCTATGAAACGTCCAACTTCCCCAGGTTCATGAATTTGTACTTTTAATTGAGATATTAAGTATACTATCATTTGCTCATGGTAGTTGACGACATTAGATAATTTTTCACTAATCTTACTTAAACTTTTTGCAAGAGCATACCGTAAAGAAGTGTCAAGTTGGCCATTGTATTGTAGAATATCATTTACTAAATGATTAACCATGACTTCAAGCATAGAAAAGTCAGATATACCAACAAACTGTTGACCTATTTTACACAAGATTTTGATGACAAACAAAATATGCATATTATTGAGCTCCCCTCTTTCCATGTCAAATAATTCCAATTGGATTATATGGGTATATATGGTAGAAGTGAAAGGAGATAACAGTTCAGGAGCCATTTTTAATAGTTTATTTAATACCATCAAATGCCCTAGTTTCGTCAGTTGATAAGTTTCATGCCAGCCATCAAACAACAGCTCAAGATACCTTTTTAGATATCCCTCTTTGATCAAATCAGATCTACTAAGAAATCGGGCCATTAACATCAGAGCACATTGCTGATTCTTAGACCCATTAGTATACTTCACAAGTTGAGTTAAAGAAATGGCAAAGAACCGGTCTATCATAACAGAATTAAACGGGAAAGGCACTAGAACTAGGTTACATAACCACATCAAATTAAGGAAAACAATATCCTGCTCCAAATCTGGTGTCTCAAGTATATCAAGTATCTTGACAAGCGTATAGACATCACTTGAAAAAAAAGTCGATATAACTTTGAACCCTCGGACTTTTGACACAGTATAGAGCACACGACCTATATTATGACATAATTGGCCTTTTATCCTGCCATTATCTACTTCGTGTAAAAAAGTGGTTGTGAGATTATCGATAATTGGAGTTAACTTTGCATCCAATAGGCTAGGATTCGTCTCAAAATCATTTATTAAATTCACCACCGACTCGACAAATTTGTCATCCAAACGATCCGGTAGTTCCAATACTTTCTCCTCTAGCAATTGTAGTAGCAAGTCTGAAGATTGGGTTAGCTGTTCAAGTTTCAGTACTTGATCCATGATATTAATCTTAATCTTGGACACGACTTTTCACTTCTCATTGAAAATTTTTGCGATTGAAGACAATAGTTTATCGATTTATCATGTCTGCTGCAGGAAAAGGATTGTTTTATAAGATAACACAACTTAGATCTACCATTGGAATGCCTCCTATTGTACGGAAGAATATGGAGGCTTTGGGATTGAAGAGAAGATTTCAGGTTAAATACCAAAAGGTATCTCCATCTACTGCTCACAGATTAGTCAAAGTGAAGGAATTAGTTAAAGTGGAGCTTGTAGATCAAAAGAAAACGCCAGAGGAAATGGCACAGGAAAGAAAGTTCCCTAAGGGGTTTGAAATTCTCAAGGGAAAGGCATCAACTAGTTATGAGTCAGTTTAGAGAAGACTGGAGGGTAGCTTGAGTTGGACGTTTGCCAGTTGGACGTTTGCCAGTTGGACGTTTGCCAGTTGGACGTTTGCCAGTTGGCACCAGTTTGCACCAGTTGCACCGTTTACACCGTTTGCACCAGTTGACACCAGATGGCACCAACTCTCCGGTGCTCACAAAATGATAGAAGCATAATTTCACGATAATGAAAAGTGTCCCAGCACTTTGTATATATGGGAATTTCACCTAATTGAGTATATACTTAATAAACGATAAACGTAGAATCATAGTCGTAGATTTGACGTGGATAGGGCACTTGATTGGGAAGAGAAACCACTACAGAGCCTTCAGCAAGGAGCCAAACATACACCGTAGATGTCAGTATGTCCATAGACAGTAGGCCAGGAAAAGGCAGACATATATGCAGGACGAGATGCCGCAAAAGAAACCTAGAGAATAAATACACACAGTCTAGCAGCCAAAATGCCATTTTGAATAATAGTAATTTGCCTGGAAATGAATAGCATGTATCATTTACTTATCCAAAACTCTTCCAAGAAGACCTCCCCTAGCCTTGTTTATTCCCCATCTCTTGTCACGACAAAAACGCATAATCTGATTGGCTGCGAATCATGTCAGAAAAAATATACTGAGACTGAAAAATTGTGAAAAATCTCCAACAAAAACATCACCAGTTTTTTTCATTCTCCAATAAAGTAATAGATTTCTTGATTTAACTGATCGTTATAAGTCCAAGCCACATTGTACAAGGATCAACCAATATTTATTCATTTTTTTGCATAACAGATTTCATTTAATCCATAGATTTTCATATCCAATAAGAGCCAATGTATTTCGCTTTAAAAGGTGTTCCAAAAAATTTATTTACATCGACATTTGCCGTGTGTTTTGTGTTGGTGAGTGCCAACTCTGTACTTCCATGCCCAGTGGACAGTAACTACAGCAATGATAGTAAAATCGATACCAAACTCATGAAGGAAGAAAGACGTCAAAGAGATATCAAGTGATGAATGAGCCACGTCCAGATAACGAGTATACTGGAGACGGCTCTAGGTGGAAGCAGATTCAAACCTGATGATCGCTTCAAGACCGCCAAGAGATCCAGGCTTTTTGATTTCCAGCTTCTGGTGTAAGGACTGGAGATTCTCTTGAGGGGTTGGATCTAGCCAATAGCACTTCGGCCAATAAGAAATGATGGAATAGCATTGCACATCGTGAGACACCGATAGTGCACAATACTGTGATATACCATGAGATGCCAAAACAAGTATCTGATTACACATTTGGAGCTGTTACGGGAAATAATGAGTATACGACATTAAATATCTTTGTATAATAGAGGGCATGTCCCAACGTGTATATATATAATATAACTTTACATTATGGAAGATGTGAGCTTGACAGGAAATTTGGGATTGAGATTGATGTAGAAGAACTCGACTATCAGCCAAATTAGGATAAAGCCCTTGACTCATAATCTTTGATACAGAGGGACTTACTCCGGTGCAAACATCATAACGGCGGACATGCTCCGGTGCAAACATCATAACGGCCCCTCAACCACCCAATGCACTAATACTACGGCGCACACGACCTGATGCTGGTAACACAATAAACTATATAATCGATAGACACAACAGGTTACATAATTGATGGGCTGTTTACGTTTATTTTATTCCTATTTAGTATTTATTTAGTGCTGGCATTTTCTATATAGATCTTTGCAGACTTCCAGTGCACATCGTCCTGCATACCACCCCCATAACCCCAACCGTTTTGGTAACAAAGATAAACACAAACAATTAACATACCCAATTAGGATATACTAATCGAATTAGGAAGTGTAATAACTCTTACTACTGACAGGGTGGATTCTATATAAGGTAACTATGAAATTCCTGGTTTTTGGTTTTTCTTCTTTCTTCTCAGGGACCCTTCCATTCCTTCTTTAACCATTTATAGAATCTTATTATGACTAGCTACTTAACTTCGTTCGACTATACTTTTCCAACTTATGATCATGTCATTGAAGTCAATCCTAACATTCCAAGGGATATACTTCTTGGCCAAACTTTAAGACTTGAGAGATTTAGTCCTGTTTCTCAACCAATTCGTCACACACAACCAATGGATCTAAAATTCGGCTCAAATGGTAAATCAGCCAAGAATTCTCCACTTGAAGATATTTTACAGCTCAGTAGAGAAAAGGTGAAGAAGTTTATGGAGCCTTCGGTTAAAGTCAATACTTTGGTACCACCACCTCCAATTACAACCAATTCCGTAATGGTTGCAAAAAGACAAGAGTCAACCAGAGGATCTAATAGATCAACTCCTGTCAGTAACAGAACTGTTTTCTTTTCACCTGCTGGTAAGGCCAAAAAACAGTCTACTCCTGTCTCCAAAAGAAAATCATCGGTTAATCTTAAACAAAAATTATTGAAAATGGACCAAGCATCGTTGGTTAATCTAACTGCAAAGCCTAATCCGCAAACCAGTCTGATATGGGGACCAACCAATGACATATTCACCACAAATAATATGGGAGAAGATATAGTTGATGCCGATGTATCTGATTATGACTACCTTGCATGTCATGCCGATAATATTATGAGAATGGCTGTAGATTCTACTATGTTGGGTTCTACATTTAACTCAAGTTTTTCATCAAGCTTCTCTAATTCATTTGCTGCTGAAAACACTGGGAAAGATTTTTTCGATAAAGAAGCCAACAAGATGATTCTTGAAGGTTTAAACTTTTGATTTACAATTATAAAGATGTTATGACTTAATAGATTACCCTATATACGATCAGAATAGATACCTTATATAAGAAAGATCCCTTTCATCGTGCACTTGGTGATAGTTCCTATTAAACTCTTCTAATTGTACCCCATTGATGGCAGGATCTCCTGGATCCAGCAAATTTAATTCATCAATGTTCTCTATAATATATTGAGTCTTTGGATTACTATTAAGAACATGGGAAGGAACCCCTCTCAATAATTCTTTAATTTTATAGTCAACTGCCGAATAATCTTGAACATAATGATACAAATAATACTCAAGTTGACTATGGAAGTCACCTCTTAAAATAGATGAAATGAAAAATGCATAGTGATCATGAGAAATGGTGAACCCGGCCGATTTCATGTACTTGAATAAATGTAATGAACACATTTTGGCCGAGCTTGAATTCGCCATACCATTTAGTATAACCCCATACAGATCAATATCGAGCCATTGCTTGAAATTCGAGTCTATTGCATGTAGCTCGGTAAGGACTCTTACGATTCCCGAGAAATTTTGATATATTCCCACATGATTCAATAAGCAATTGATGAACAAAGTGAATGTTTCAAGAGGATAACCTTGCTTTTTAAGATATTTAACATGAGATAAAGTGAATGAAGAAAGAATTTCAATATTCGATAAGATATTTCCAGCTGGGGATATTTCAATGTTAGGATTTGATAGTTTCAGGACTGTATCATCAAATTCATCTTCACTTTTGTTCCTTTCTTGATTTATCCTTTTCAAATGAATTTGTTTATCAAAAGCCTTGAAATTAGCAAACTTTCGAGATAAATAATGGGTGACATCCTTATAAGAGATTACATCTTTTTCGACTCGTTTATGGTACCTACCTATAACATCAAGAATTCTTTCGACTGAAGTATCATGATAATTCAAGTACTCTTCAGACGTTAAAGAATATTCAGTTTCCGGGTCGGCTAAACAATATGCCTGAACCACCATGACAAATAAATCTTTAGTGAGGGCCCTTTCACCAGCCATTACCCGATGGACATAAAAGGACTCTATCAAAGTGATCGATCTATTTGTATCACCATGAGTCGAGAGGATATTCAATAGTTTATATACAAGCAGGGTGTTGATGCTCTTTGCAGCAAACAAATCACTCAAAGTAGTGCTGAATAAGACATCCTCTCCATTAATTATCCCTGAATCAAAATCTTTCATAAGATAGAAATCATATATCGTCTTTGTAAGTTCATAATGATTTTCTCGACAGGCAAGAGTTAAAGCTAGCATCCATATATTTGTCGTTAGTGATGATTTTTGATTCGGATTGGTCGTATTCAAGTCCTCATGTTCATAAACCGAATTTAGAAGATGATTGAGGCCTTCACAATCATCTGAATCCACCAACAATCCCACCAATCGATCAATGGGTAAATAATCGATTATCCGTGAATCAGGTATCGTATCGATGGCAGATAAACAATGGTTCAATGCTAGTATATGTTGATTCATATTAATATAAGTATTGATAAACACCCCATAATACATGGCTTTTAACTTGGCAGTATTGGTATTAAAATCATATTCAATTTTCAGATCCCAGAACTGTTTCAATTCACGTAATTCTTCCAATCTTCGACAATGATTAAGTGAAGTAAGCATAAATGGCAACAACATTTTGTTTAGTCGGAATCCCTTAATGCCAATTTTAAGTGAGAGAGGAGCAGCTCTGAAATGCTTTGCAGCTGCACATTGTTTGAGAAGATTCAAATATTCATTTTTCAATGGGGGCATTTCTTCTACCAACGGGACAGCATCTTGGAATTTTTGATCAGATATAAGTCTCAGAATCCTTTTAGATACAGGGAATGAAGTCGACGGTATCTTGGTCTTCACAGAAGAATTTGTCGATACGTATCGTAGGATTTGCAACATGGCGAAGAGGTTATAGTTCATCGCGATGAGTTGGGAACCGGTCCTGTACATAAGACAGGTTAGTGAATTATTCATTAAATATCCATATATAGAGAATTATAGATCTCCGGGGAGATTAATATTGAATAGGTTTTCGTCAAAAATTTCGTCAAAGTTGTTGAGCATCTCAAAGTTGTTTTTACTCAAATCATTCCATGCCTGGTTAGTTGGATCTTGTTTCCCATGTAATATGACATTGATTAATCTTATGAATTTCCCGGCAAGCTTATTGTACTTTTCAAGGGTTGAAAAGCTAGATTGGGTTCTTTCGATATAAGATAAAAGCTCATCATGATCATGTCCTTCATTATCGACTTCTTTGGAATTTTGGTTGATAACAATTTGAAGAATAGGTATTAGAATAGCCTGGAAAAGAAAGTATGTGGCATACCATGAACTCAAGTAGTCGAGTTCGTTGTTTTCG
This sequence comes from Yamadazyma germanica, assembly GCA_030574815.1. NCBI lineage: Eukaryota > Fungi > Ascomycota > Pichiomycetes > Serinales > Debaryomycetaceae > Yamadazyma > Yamadazyma germanica. The sequence goes on along the minus strand of JAJMFS010000020.1, from coordinate 88,077 downwards.
ATGAACGAGGTGACGATTTTAATCGAATCAAATGAGGCGGCAAAACATACCCGTTTACATTTTCTTACAAGACCTGAATGGGTGACATCTTTGATACCCTCGGTTGTCTCCCAAAGAATATATCTAAAAATTAGAATTTGAAGGTTCTTATACCTGGAGATCAATCTTAATCTAGAGAGTGAAAACCATGGTGGAACCATCTCTTCTTTGTATCCAGCTTCTTGTCTTTTACTCAAGAAATGATGCTTAGCTACCAGTTCGTCTTCATCATAAAATGGAGGTAGCTGATTGATGAAGCCAAGAAGTAATTGATTCATATCAAGAAGTCCAATCATCTTCGATTTATCATTACTCAACTTAAGAACCGAAGAATTGTAGTTATACACTCGAGTCGATATCTTAGTTAACTCAGACTCGTATATCAAAGTGGTGTATATTGTCGGATAAGTAACCTTACATTGTTCTACAGGCACATTTTGTTCCAATAAATTATCATCAATGTTTGTCACTGGACCTAAATCAATTGTACTTAATGGAGGAATAGTCAATGGTCTACCGAAAGTTAATGTTGTTCCCACATCAAAGAAGTACATTCCCCACCATTGCCGTTTCCGTATTTCAATATCCTCGAAAAGCTCCCGGTTATTGAGTAGCGAATTATCAACCTTAACTTCTTTATGAAGACCCAAACTTGTAGCTATTCTGGTAGCCAACCCCAAATAATTCCACCCCGTATTTGGTTTATTGGTCTTTTGAACATAATTACTCAATAACACAAAACTATCAAGTAACTGAGTATCACTGTATTCGAATAAGTTTATCACCAGGAAGAAATTCTTGACCTTTTGGTAATAATAAGTATGAACCTTGGAATTCTCTCCATATTTACACCATATTCCAATGGCTAGTATCGTATTAAAGAGGATCATGAATGATACCATTTTATAATCTTCAACATCAACTGCTGAAAGATTTTGTTTCAAGCGATTATAGTTCTTGAAGAACCTTTTCTTATTGATTATTGGATAAACTTGATAATATTTTTCGAAAAAGACATTGACAATATTATCCTGGAATTCAAAATTGTCTAGAAGATCCTCCAAGCTACCGGAGTCGATTGATCTCCATATTTTATGAATCTCTTCATCGTATAATAATCCACTTTCACAAGCCCCAAGGTATTCGTTTTCTATGCTGTTAAGATTAAGCTCGATAATGCTATTTCCATTCCTCTCTGATTTTAATTGTAAAAACTTCAAAAGTCCATTACTTGAATTGATACCAAAATAGCCACTTGAACTATTAACATCGAAATTCAACCCCGTATCATTAGATAACGCAGCCATACCGTCTATACTACTATCATAAACCGACTCAGGATTAATCCTGGAATCATCCCTTTCATCGAAATAATTCAAATCGGTGTTTTTGATATTTATAAGATAATCTTCCGGTTGAAATTCCACCGACGTCAGTTTTTTATTCGCTTCCAGATCCGATTTGGCTCTTTGAGCACTGATTTCATTTATGGATTTCAAAGTCACAGGAGCTTTGCTCAAATCATCCAGGGTCAAGTTGACTTGTTTAAAGAAATTTTTATTGATTGCAGCCATATTTGACTCTTCATTTTCGACTAATCTCAATAAATCTTGTACTTCCACATCTTCAGGAATCATTCTTTTCAAGAGCTTCTCGAGATTAGCAGCCTTGGCTTCCACTTGTGTCATGTGTGCTCTCGTAAGTGGAGATCGGACGCTTTTCGGCGAATAAACGCATTTCCAATCATGTTCTTTACATTTATTGCAGGTGGGATAATCTTTAGAGCATTTCATTTTTCGCAACCGACATGAGTCACAAGCCTGTTGACTTGACGAAAGCCTTTGGGCATGTCTTGATGGCCCGGCAGATGTCTCATTGGGAGTTTGGGGAACAGGAGTTTGTCGTGGTTGGTTTGGAGAATTCGAGTCTCGTAGATTGAAAGTAGATTGCATTGAAACCTGGAGAAGTTTTTCGCGATGACATAATTAAAGAGATTAGGCGATGGTTAGAAGTAGCATATGATTTACCGGTCAATGGTGGTAAAGTTTAGGTTTAGAGACTTAAGTGTATATAGTGGTGTGTACAGGTTAGAATTGGGGCGAAATGTCAAAGACCATGAAACAAGAACTGTATGGCAGGTGTAACCAGACAGATGGGTTGAGGGCCCCGATTAGATAAAGGAAAAATGCCAAACTTCACCCTACTCCACATTGACACCTGAAACTTACCCAACGCAAAAAATAATGGTAGGAACGGGGAAACTGACAATAAAACCGCAAGTCAAACGTTATTATTTCGGATTTATTCTCCAGTTTCATAGGTATAGTTAGCTGCCCTTACCCTACCGCGCCAGATTGATCTGCATAGATCGACCTTCCGGATGAACTCTCCGGATGAATTTTGCGGAGCCTATACCAATGATGTAACAGCAAAGAAAAGGTGTTTTGTTTTAGGGGCAATGAAAAAAAGTTTAGTGAATCAGCCGGTTTTTTTATATAGTTTGTTGCATAATGCGTCTGCTACTCCCATATCGGCAACACAATGTCGATCTCTGAATGGTTTGAGAAGGGCCTGCTCTGCTCCGTATGTGCCAAAATAGTACTTTTAGTTACGCGCCCTTGCACACACTTAATACCGTGTAAATTTATCGACAGGTTTGTAGCAGCCCCGCATGGGGGGGCTATTGTTTAATATAGTTAGCCGCTAAAAGCTTGAAATTCTGGGTTTCGTGAAGAAGGTGATGTTCTGAAAAAGATAATTTTGGACTGCAGTAAAATTTTTGTCATTCTTTGTTCATATGAGGCTCAATTCGTTTATAAGCTGAGTTGTTGGGTTGTAGCAAGTAGCCAATCGTATATAAGGGTATATTTTGAAATACCGGAGCTTACAACTTGATTTTTAGATTTTTTCCAATTATGTGATTATGGCACCGCCCAGAAAAACCGGAACATTCAAAAAGTTTTTTGGCTTGATTCGGAAGAATTATTCCCCCACATCCTCAGTCTGGGGTTAAGTAAAAGCCATGCCTTCCCAATTGAGAAAGTGTCGGGCATTTTTTTCTCCGGGCTACAAAAGCATTTGCACATAATAACTAAACAGTTCCGACTTTTATACAGGACCCCCATACGTAATTCCAATCTTATACAGGTTAATGGTAAATCCCCATGTTATACGGGTTATTTCCCCCGGTTCGGGCTTCTTTAGGAACAATATCCCAAATCTGGAGTTAGAAGGTGGGGTAAGATTGTTGGTTGCAAAATCTATTTAAACAGACCCATATTCCAATCTTTTTTTTAACTTTAAGCTAATAACAGATTTTATTATGACGTCTTTAACTGAAGCCAATTTTCTTACATTTATGATGGCTGATCCATTGATCTTCGCCGTTCTTACATTTGGATGTCTTGGTGGGTTCTTGTTCGGTATTGATCAAGGTCTACTTTCTGCCTTATTGAGAATGGAAAGCTTCGGGGCTCAATTCCCAAGAGTTTATCTGGATGCTGATTATAAAGGTTGGTGTGTATCTGCTTTTTTACTTTCTGCCTGGGCTGGTGCTTTACTCAATTCTCCAGTTATGGAAAGATTTGGTAGAAGAGATTGTATTGTCGTTGCTTGTATAATTTTCGTTATTGGAGCTGCTTTCCAAACTGCCGGTATCAATGATGCCATGTTATTCGCCGGTAGAATTGTCTCTGGTATTGCAGTTGGTAGCTTAACGACCACTGTCCCAGTTCTTCTTTCAGAGTTCACTCCACCGAAACAAAGAGGGGGATTGGTAGTTTGTCAGCAATTATTAATTACGTTTGGTATTCTTGTAGCTTACTGGTTAGGTTATGGAACCAATTTTATTGGAGGTACTACTTGTGCTGCCAACCCAACTTACGAAGTTTTCGATCCTTATGTTGATGTTCCAGAGGGTGGATGTGACGGACAATCATCTGCTTCTTGGAGAATTCCTTTGGCATTTCAAGTTCTTCCAGCTATTATCTTGGGTGTTGGTATGTGCTTTATGCCAAGATCCCCAAGATGGTTATTACAAGTTGGTAGAGAAGAGGAGAGTTTCAACACTTTGAAATATTTAAGAAGAAAATTCGAAGTAGAAGAGATTGAACATGAATTCTTCGAGATGAAAGGTGAAGTTGAATTTGAAAAAGATTATAATCATAGAAAATTTGGCACTAAATCTGGTTTTGTTTTAGAAATGTCAAAATATGCTAATTTAGTCAAAACTAAATCCCATTTTAGAAGAGTCTTCATTGGGCTGGCAATTATGTTTTATCAGCAATTCATTGGTGCTAATGCTATTATTTATTATGCACCAACTATTTTTGCAGCTTTGGGTTTAAATAATAATACCACATCTTTACTTGGTACTGGGTTATATGGTATTGTTAATTTCTTAGCCACCATTCCTGCTATCTTTTTAATCGATAAAGTGGGTAGAAAACCGCTTTTAATTTGTGGGGCAACTGGATGTTGTATTTCATTGGTTATTGTAGCTGGAATTGTTGGTAAATATGATGAAAGACTTACTGAAGAAGTCACTGCTGGCCGTACAGCTATTGCCTTTATCTTTATTTATTGTGTAAATTTTGCTTATTCATTTGCCCCAATTGGTTGGGTCTTACCATCAGAAATTTTCCCAATTGGTATCAGATCCAAAGCTGTTTCTATTACTACATCTTCTACTTGGATGGCTAACTTCATCATTGGTTTGGTCACACCAAGGATGTTGGAAACCATGAAATTTGGTACTTATGTATTCTTTGCAGCTTTTGCTTTGACAGCTATTGCTTTCGTTTATTTCATGGTACCAGAAACCAAGGGTAGACCATTGGAAGAAATGGATGAAGTGTTCAATGATATTGAAGCAGCCAATGAAAAACAAGCTTTGGCCGAAGCTAACGCTAAAGTAAGAGAAATGCACATAGAAGATACCAAAGCAAGTGATCAATTTTCGGTATAATTACTTACATAAGAGTGTATTAATAGTTACGTATTTAGTTATAATATAATCATTAAATTAAGGACTATGTTCGACTTCGAGCTTATGTTCCATATCTGGTAAACGAACCCTTTTATCAGATACTGGGTCACCAAAGATTTGTCCAATTTCTTCCAATGTAGTATCCTTATGAAGTCTTGTTTCTGGGAAAAATAAATATACTACAAGAAGTTCAACTGCTAAGCAACAACACCAAACGATATAGTATTTCCAGGAAATTGCATCCATGGCTACCGGGTTTACATAACCGTTGAAAATCAAAGTACAAGTTTGAACAAATTGGAAGAGATTCAATCCCTTAGCACGATGAGTATAAGGTAATACTTCAGTTAAATATAAAATTGGTAAACCATTCATACCAAGATTATAAGAACCATAATACAAAAAGATAAATGCTAAAACCCCATTAGATAATGCTTGAGGATAATCTCTTTGAGCGGCTAAAGCAGATAATACCGTCCATAATATATAACAAATCAACATTGCCCCAAGAGACACTAAAAATGCCACTCTTCTTCTAACATATTTCATAATAGAAGATGCAGCCATGGCAGTTACCATATTAAACAACATAAGGAAACCATTTAATTCCAATTGCTTTTCAGCTTCAGTAATACCAATGGAGTTTAACACTAAATTTAAATAGTAACTCACTAAACCATTACCAGCCAATTGCATAAGACAAGGGACAAAGAAACATAAGAATAATCTTTTTCTAAAATTTTTCAATTTAACAAAATCCATGTAAGAAGATTGAGTGTTTAACTTTTCCAATTCAATTGCAAGTTGGATTTCTTTCAATTCATGTTCAACTAATGCAAGATCCATTGGATCATCGGAATTTCCTGTATGATGTTTACGAAGCATAGCTTCAGCCTTATCGTATTTACCTTTTGCCACAAGAAATCTTGGACTTTCGGGAACAAAGTAAATAGTTAATACTTGAATAAGAGGCATAGCTCCTTGTAAATAACTTGGGACTCTCCATGCCCAGTCATTATTTTCACCAATTTTATTGGTACCATAGGTAATCCAAGCCGCCAAAAAGGCACCTAAATACCAACAAGTATTATAGAAAGCGGTATTAATTGGTCTATGACTTGGGTAAGATATTTCAGAAATAATGGCCGGGGCACAGACAACCATAAAGGCATTACCAAAACCCAAAACAATTCTGGAGATAAGGAAAAAAGCATAATTAGTACTAACTCCTTGTAATATTGCCCCGATTAAAGCAATCAATTGACCAAGAAATATCCCAAATCTTCTACCATATCTATCAGCAACAAAAGGAACAAAAGGAATACCAAGTAATCCCCCAAAAATGGTACCGTTAGATAAAGCACCCAATTTGACCGAATCTCTGGAAGGGTTAATTTTATCGTGCCACGAAGGTAAACTTTGTAACCCATTCAACATAGAACCATCATAACCATTATTAGTACTTGCCAAAGTACAGAGGAAAACGGCAAGATTTAATTTAACTAAATGCTTCTGGTGATACCATCTAACATCTTTCCTAATAAAATCTTCCACTTTGGGCAGGTCACCGGCAATGACTTCTTGTTCTTCAGAATTAACCGGTTGTTTGTCGATACTAGAGCTACTCATTATAACTACTAAAGTGATGAAATAAAAATCGAAATAGAGAATTTGTTGACTATTTATAGATGTTGATAAGAGATGTTATGGCAGCTATAACACGGCATTAAGGGTCTCCACATCTGGAACGGAAACTTGAGCCCTTTTGGTATATCTCTCCGTAGTTGATCCACTGTGGGGTATATGCAGGTTAGACATAGACAAAAAATGTAAAGCCTTAAAATTAGAGGGGTAGGAGTGGAGGATATAGGTTGAAGAGGGAGAGGGTTGATGACGGCAACTGTTTTTCTTGAAGTTGAAATGCCATTTGTCATGATAGCGATTTACCACCATAATCTTATCTATGTCACGAAAGTTTGGGATTGTGAATGGTAGCCCAATATCAAGGTTGCCCTGGCTCGATGCAGGATTACCCCACAAAAAAAGTATGGTTAAATCGTGTTTTACGAGCATAATCAGTGCAGGCGGGGGTGTTATTGGGGAGAGATATTTCCGATAAACTTGTCGTCACCAAGTGGAGTGTTGATGGGATTTCATGCGGTGGTGTAATAGATCAAAATGAGTTGCAATGGTTGATTAAAAGATTGGATATATATACATTTTACAGAAGGTAGAGGTAAATACAAGCAACCAAAAGTCAGGTGAATGTGTATGAAGAATCTATCTGTTTTCTAATTCATTGGTAAAGAAATGAACAAATAACGAATAAGAAATGACCATAATCAGTACCAAGAAATACCCAGCCGTGTCTCAATTCTTGATAGATTGCCTTTAAGTTGTCGGAATTATACCCCCACGTAAAATTCTCGACGATCAATTCGGATAATGATTGATCAAGAATTATGCGGGGGGAGGTTTCCTGAAGAGGCAAGGACTCCGTGAAGGACCAGAGGTTGCAAAATGAGATGAGATGAGAGGGGAGAAAGTCCCCCATATTGTAAGATACGACCAAGGCACGAACAACAACGTTTTATCATTAGAGGGGTTTTATCATTAGAGGGCACGAAAGTGGGGTCATGGAATGAAACACCAGTCAGTTAGTCCAAATTCATGCATTTAATCCGTTCTTCATTGCATATTCGCAATATTTTCTGGTGTCAAAATGGTTGCGGGAGGTTGAAAATTTATCACCATGCTAAAAAGATTTCTTGCAACAAACGCCCCAAATTCCCAATTTAATGTGTTTGATAGATCTACAAAATTAATACAAAGAAGCAGGGCCCCCAAATTAAACCCCCAAGAGTCCCGAAAAGTAGAATATCTCCGTGATGAGGTAGCCAACAAAACCATCGAAAGACTTGCATTCATCACCAGAGATCTCAATCAGCTAATGGATTTCGGATCCCATGGGGGCAATTTATTGAAGAGTCTTTGCTCCGATTCGACCCTTCCCCCAGATGCCCCGGAAGATTTACGTAAAACTATCGATCAGTTGAATACCGATAAAGCTGTAATCAGAAATAAAATCGATAATTATACCATGTTCGATGGGTCTGTGGATATGCTCAATCGAGATATAAATGAGCCATATTGGGATAAATTCCCGGGCCAGATAGATCGGGTGGTGGGGGATGAAGAGAAATTCAATCATTCTGTCCTCAAACCCGATCATTATGATGCAGTTATTTCAAATCTTTCATTGCATTGGATAAATGATTTACCAGGTACTTTAAGTAATATCAATAAGATCCTTAAACCAGATGGATTATTTCTTGGAACGTTATTTGGTGGTGATACTCTTTATGAACTCCGGACTTCTTTACAGTTGGCAGAACTCGAAAGAAAGGGGGGGCTTTCTCCAAGAGTCAGTCCGTTGGTTGAACTTAATGATGTAGGTTCTTTATTAAATAGAGCTGGTTTTAATATGCTTACGATTGATACAGAAGATATCGTGGTGGGGGGATTCCCGGATATTGTGAGTGTTTGTAATGATTTACAGTTGATGGGGGAGCAAAATGCTGTATTGAGTAGAGCCAATTATATGGATAGAGACATGCTACTTGCAGCCAATGAAATTTACAAATCTTTACACGGAGAGAAAGGTCCTGATGGACAGGTCACTTTACCGGTAACTTTCAGTGTGATATTCATGATTGGTTGGAAAAAGAGTGATAATCAACCTCAGCCTTTACCTAGAGGTTCAGGTGAAATCAACTTGAAAGATATTTTATAGATTATTTATATGGGACATTAAATATACTAGCGTGCCCGCACCATTTGCAGCCATAATTGCAAGCTTTTAGTGAGTCGAAGTTGAAGGGTTTGAATGGCTATTGATATATAGACGAAATATCTTTGCTTTCTGGTACCTTTATTTATAATCAAATCCGTATACATGCACATCTTATCTATGTTTTCACTGTATCTGTTGGTTAGATATACTCATTATTGTTACATCTCATGTCCCACTAATTCCCTATCTCCCCTGAATGTATTAACCCAACAACAGCCATATCCATATACTACACAAACTTAACCTTATTGCCATTTTCTAACTCAAAACGAACCATTCCTGATACCCCATTGAATTGCCCCAATTGATGGATGGACAGACGGGTCCTGCATATAACCATCCCGGCAACACTTATCTATCTCACCTCGGATCTCCACATGATTTTTCATCTTCCTCAATCATGGACTTGACTTTACCAACGTATAAACTTGATTCCAACCTTGTTTTACTTCCTGGGATCATCTATAACGTGACATTTTCGAGGTTTAAAGCCGCTGCTCTTTTGGCCCGGTTCCAGGAGAAGATTTCTGACATTTCCCTTATCGAAAGCTTAACTAGTGAATATGATTTTGATAAAGATGATTATTTATCGGGAACTGCTATTGAAGGTATCAAGCAATTTTGTAAGTTCGAACATGGGACTGATGATTTAAAGGAGTTTGACTGGTTGGTGTTGGCAGTTCAACCAAATTTGGAAAAAATCAAGAAACCCAACTCTCAAGTTAAATCTGATGTAGTGACGGTTGCAAAAGTGATTGGTATTACCGACGATAACAGTAACGTCAGACTCACACTTCAAGCACTCAGTAGAGGGAAAATCACCCAAAAAACAGATAAGAAAAATGAAGGTATCGTTAAATTGGATGCTAATTTAAACGTTGAAAATGCTTTAAAACAACATAAGCGATTTAATCATAACGTACAAACTTTGTTTGACTCGATCGATAAATTCATCATTGAGTACAGACAAGCTTTGTTGAAGTCCAAAAATGATGCGGCTAAAGATCTTTTGACATTGAATCCATTAGCTAACGCTTTATATCTACAATTATCGGGCTCAAAAGATTTCACTAAAGCTTATCAGAGTTTACAAAGGCTCTTTCAGACCTTCAATTCTAATATTTCAAGCGATCCCACAAAGTTCGACCACACTACCCTTTTACGATTGATTGATTTGACATGTGCCATTATCCCATTCCCCAATCATCAGAAATTGACTCTCTTAAACCAATTCAATGTAAAGGACCGGGTCTTGGAAATTAATTATATGATTAATGCGTTTATCGAAGTGTTGAAAAATTTATTTAGCGATAATGCTTTTGTAAATCATTGGTTTTTTAATGAAGCTTCAAACATTCAAAAGGCTACCGTCGTTGCCAATCAATTAAAATCAATCAGAATGGTCTTGGAAGGTATGAGCAAAGCGTCTCCTAAGGATAAAAAGGCTATTGTTCGTAAGAAAACCCCTGTATCTGGAGCAGGTCCAGTAGGTGGTGATCCTGTCGATGACGATGAAGATGATGAAGATGAGTTATCAGCTATAACCAACTTCATTAAAAACAAATTACCCAAAATTTCAAGTCTTTCAGAAGATTCCAAAAGATTAATCACGAAAGATTATAAACGAATCAAATCTGCCAATCCTGGTAATGCTGATTACCATGTAATTAGAAATTACCTTGATATTGTAAGTGATATGCCATGGGATTCATTCGTTTCGAAATTCAAATCTAATGAAGATATCGACATTGATGCAGCTAAAGCCCAACTCGATAAAGATCATTATGGTTTAGAGAATGTTAAAAGAAGATTGATTCAATATCTTGTAGTTTTAAAACTTTTAGGCTCACATGCAGCAAAACAACATGAAATTGAAAGCAAATCAAAAGATGATGCGGTAAAAACCATAGGCATGAATAATCAAGAATCAATCATGATTGAAAACAGTGATGAAACTTCAAAATCTCACGAACAAGCTAAACTTCAAAATGAAGCTTCTAAACAATTAAGTATCAGAAAAGAATTAAATGAAAAGGATATAATTGTAAGCAAAAACAATCGATCACCAATCATCATGTTGGCAGGACCTCCTGGGATTGGTAAAACATCTTTAGCTAAATCCATTGCTTCCAGTTTAGGAAGGAATTTCCAAAGAATTTCTTTAGGTGGTATTAAAGATGAGTCTGAGATTAGAGGTCATAGAAGAACCTATGTTGGTGCCATGCCGGGAGTTCTTGTTCAAAGTCTCAGAAAAGCTAGATCGATGAATCCTGTTATTTTATTAGATGAAATTGATAAAGTTATTGGAGGTAGCTCAAGTGCTGCTAATAAGTTCAATGGAGATCCCTCTGCTGCTTTGTTAGAAGTATTAGATCCTGAACAAAATAATAGTTTTACTGACCATTATCTTGGATTTCCTATTGATTTATCTCAAGTAATCTTCATTTGTACTGCTAATGAGCCACATAACTTATCAAGACCTTTACTCGATAGACTTGAAATGATCGATTTGAATGCTTATGATTATCACGAGAAATTGGTCATTGGTAGAAAATATTTACTCCCTAGACAAATAAAAAGAAACGGATTACCTGATACGAATTTGATTGATATTAGCGATAATGTTCTAGCTAAAGTCATCAATAATTATACCAGAGAGGCAGGTGTCAGAAATTTAGAAAGACAATTGGGTACTATTTGTAGATTCAAAGCAGTTGAGTACTCGACTTCATTAACTGATAACTCCAAATACGAATCATTCATTAATGAATTTGATTTACCTAAATATTTAGGAATTCCCTTCCCTAATCTTTCCATGGAAATCTACGATAGTCCATCACAGTTTGGAATTGTTAACGGATTATCTTACAATGGAGAAGGTAGTGGATCAGTATTGACATTCGAAAGTATTGGATTTGCTAATCCTGATAAGGGAGGATCTTTGAATATGACCGGTAGATTAGGTGAAGTATTACTGGAAAGTGCCAAAATCGGATTAACTTTCATTAAACTGATTTTATACAACAACCAACTTAACTTCAGTCCAAATGAAAAAGATCAACTTATTGATAAATTCAAAAATCTCGAAATACATCTTCATGTTCCAATGGGGTCAATTCAAAAAGATGGACCATCTGCTGGTATAACCATGGCACTTCTGTTTTTGTCGTTAATATTAGAAAAGCCGGTACCAAAGGATATTGCGATGACAGGAGAGATCACATTAAGAGGTATGGTACTCCCAATAGGAGGATTGAAGGAAAAGATTTTAGGGGCCCATTTAAGTGGAATTAAACGTATTATAGCTCCAAGAGAAAACAGAAAAGATCTAATTGACGATTACGTAAAAGCCATCAATGATGACACCAAATTAAACGAACTTTTGGTAGATAACGAAAAGAAATACGGGTTTGAAAATCATGATCCCGAGTCATTTTATCAAGAGAAATATGGTATTCAAATCTCATATGCCAGTGAGTTCTGGGATGTTATATCTACTGTATGGGGAGATGTTACTAGAGGTACTAAGCTTATTGAATACCATATTTGATCCATCTGTAGGTGTATTTAGCGTTATGTAGGTACACATGAATATTGTTTTACAATTATACGATTAGTTGTTTATTTATAGTATGATGTTTATTTTCTTATTACGAGATTATTAAATAATATACCAACCAAGTAAATAAAGATCGGCAATAAATAATGTTTACACGAGCCCATCCCCTGTCAGTCTCACGATTGGCCCTGTCCCAAGCAGGTCCACCACGGGCAATTTCACAGAATACACTGCCACACCCACACCACACACACACCACACACACCCCACACGCTCATACGCGTCCATCGAACACTCGTATTCGGTAATGCGAGTCCCAATCGGGCTCCTCAGTTGTCATTTACTGCCCTTGAATCAAACCGCAGCGCACCAGAACATAAGAAAATTTTTATTTTTCTTCTATTATTAGTGTACACAAGCCCTTCTTTTCTTTTTCTCTAATTGCCTATTATTTTCAATTTCCCATCCTATTATTATATCCATCAAGGGTTTCCTTTAACACTTTCGCTTTAGGAATTTTGTATATTCTACATCCAACCTTCTTCTGTTCGTTCTATTCCAGATCCTTCCAAATCTGGTATCCGCTGATAACCCGTTTCAGCCCCTGTCAATACCCGAATTGATCCATTATTGTTCAGATAATCTCATTATTTTTCCCGCTAAATTAATTGATAAATAATTTCCAAATTAATACCTCAAAATGAACTTTGTTGTATGGTTCCTTTTGGCCTTAGCGCCTTTCACTATGGCTAAAAGATCCCTTATGGCCACCTCATTGGTTACTTGTTCCGACAGTTCTTTGATTACTCCATCATATTTCAATGTCACCTTCAATCCGGATGATTTATCATTGAGATATAATATTGATTTGACTACCGAACTTAGTGGATACGTCATTGCACACATATATGTTTACGCTTACGGTTTCACTATTATCGAAAGAGATATCAATTTATGTGATTTGGGTTGGAAACAATTTTGTCCTTTATTCCCGGGATCATTACAAATTGATAGTATTCAATATATTTCTAAAGATACCGCCGCTCAGATTCCCGGGATTGCTTACGAAGTCCCTGATATTGATGCTGTGGTCAAAGTTTTGGTCAAAGACCGGAAGACGGGCGAAACCCTCTCTTGTTTACAATCGAGTTTTTCAAATGGAAAGACCGTAGCTCAAACGGGAGCTAAATGGGCTACTGCTGTGGTAGCTGGTTTGGGTCTTTTGATTGCCGCTATTCTTTCAACTTTTGGAAATTCAAATGCCGCTTCCCATATCTCCGCCAATGCCATATCATTATTTCTCTATTTCCAATCGGTTGTCGTGGTAAGTATGCAAGCGGTGGAAAGATTACCTCCGATTGCATCTGCTTGGGCTGAAAATTTGGCCTGGAGTATGGGATTGATTCGTGTCCAGTTTATGCAAGATATTTTCCGGTGGTATGTACAAAGTACTGGTGGTTCCCCAACAGTTTATTTCAAATCAACTTCAAAACAAATCTTGGTCCAAAGAGCCTATGATTATTTGGAAAATTTACATCGTTATGTTAAAAGGGCCATTGATTTTTCCCTTTCTTCAAATGGTAATTTGATCATTTTAAGAGGTATCAAAAGAATGGGTTACAATAGTCGTATTGAACCTACTTCTATTGTTGTCACTGGATTTACTTTCTTTGTTTTAATCGGATATTTATTATTATTCATATTATTCATCATTAAACAAATTATTGATTTACTAATCATGACTAAGAAAATTAATCCAAATAGTTTCAATTATTTCAGAAGATCTTTTGGTTCAATCATCAAGGGAACTATGTTAAGATATATTTATATCGGATTTACCCAACTTGTTATTTTATCATTATGGGAATTCACCCAAAATGATTCTCCGGCTGTTATTGTTTTAGGGGTATTATTCTTACTCATGGTATTAGGGGTAATTGCCTGGTCTTTATACAGAACTTTATTAGTCGGTAAGAAATCGATTAAAGAATTCAATAACCCGGCTGCGTTATTATACGGTGATTCTAAAATCTTGAATAAGTATGGATTCTGTTATACCATGTTTAACGCCAATAAATACTGGTTTGGTATTGTTATTGTTGCTTACAATTTGGTTAAAGGTATTTTTATCGCCTTATGTCAACCTGCTGCTAAGGCTTCTGTTGTGGTGGTATTTGTTCTTGATTTGGCTTACACCATCTTTTTATTCATCAAGTCTCCTTATTTGAATAAGCCAACTAATATCATCAATTATTGTATGTCCATTGTCATTACAATTAACTCATTTTTATTCTTATTCTTTTCAGATTTGTTTGGTCAACCCGCCCCGGTAGCTTCAATTATGGCTTGGGTTTTCTTCATTTTAAATGCGGCATTTGCTTTGATCTTATTGGTGTTCATTATTGTCTTTAGTATTTTAAGTGTAATATCTAAGAATCCAGATGCTAGATTTGCTCCTGCTAAAGATGATAGAACTTCTTTCCAAAGAATGTCTTCAGTTAAAAGAAAAGATAGATATGAGAATGACAAAGCTAATCCTAATGCAAACGAATTATTAGCTTTGGGAGTTGCTGCCCAAGATCACAACCAAGATTGGGAACAAGAAATGTATAAATTGGGTAATCCATCCAACGCTGACAGTTCTAATGATAACTCTTATCGTCATGAAATGTTAACTCCCGATATCAGAAATGAAAAATCAAGTGATTTTGATTTTGATGAAGCTGAGCAACAAGACACCGCATCTTCTGATGAATCCAGAGGTTTCATAGGTTCTAAATTAAAGAGTCTTAAAAGATCGTTATCCAAAAAGAAGAAAGCTAATACCAGTGATGGAAACATTACTAGATTAAGTGACACTTTAATGCATGAAGATAGTTTCAATCAACACCCAGAACCATCCATTTCACATAGAAGGAACGAATCTAATCTTACGGATTATCAAAAGAACCCAACAGATAAACAAACCATCGTATGAAGTAAAAAATTTCGGAAATTAACTTTTTTCATTGTATATTAGAACCTATAGGTTATAAACATTATGCCACCATTTACTGTATTGATTTTGTAAACATATCCCATTTATTTTGAACTCGTTCAACCAATTGACTGAACATATGGGGCTTCAAAGATAATAGTATTTCTAATTTTTGATACTCTGTTAGTTTTCTCATAAAATTGACTACTAGATCTGTTTCTGCTATTGGTTTCCCCATAATCTTAAACTCTTTCATCAGTTCTTCGTCCTTGATTAGTTTTCCAAAGTCAATGGGTTTCAATATCTTATAAATCAAATCTGCAGTTGAAGCTAGTGCCAGAGATATGACATGAGGGTCAAGATCATTATAATCATAATCTTCGTTAACTCTAAGTTTAGATGCCCAAGTATCTTCATGGGAATCCGGACTACCCAAGAAATCAAATCTGAAATGGAAGGGATCCGGTGTGGATAAATATGGGATATTATGCATTGCCGAAGGGCTGAATGGATCTTTCTTCAAATCCCACCATTGGTTTATACTGTAATCAGCAACTAATGGTAACAAAGGTCTAGCTAATTTGGAATTACATTCAAAATCGAATGCCTGAATTGTAGCGGATGCTGACATCTCTTGAAACACTTTGGCCTTATCAGTAGGTGATAAATAACATTCAAATATCCCACCTACGAACGTCAGAGGTATATAAAAGCTCAAATCTCTCTTAGCGTATTTTTTTCTTCTTGCAAGCTTATAACAAACCAAGTTTCTTGATTCCCATTCCATTGATGCTTCTAACGTAGATGCTTCAATATCTTTTATATGATCATGTTTAGTTTTTCCGACGTAATGAATGAATTTGTCGTTGCCAGTGAATTTTTCGATTAATTTATCCATTTTACTGCTTAGGTATGATTTTAGTTTCATTGAAGTAGTTAATAATACTGGAGATGCCATTTTCACAGTTTCAGTTTCATTTTTTGGAACTAGCTTTTGTACTGTGTCATCAGCATGATCAGGAAGATAAGATCCAGTTCTAGGTTTATACATACAAAAGGCCTCATTCCAACTTACCTGGGTATGTGATCTAACTTTAACTGTTTTTCTGTAATTTACTTTACCACTTTTACAATGAATCAAGCTTAGAAACTGTTGCGACAGTGGCTTGAATCCGCCCAAAGATAGCTTATATTGTCTAACAACTTTAAACCCCGAAAAAGGAACCATTGCTGTGGTGCCACATAAAGGGTCATTTTTGGCATACACAAACCAGAACATCATCATACAACTAATCAAATTAATTAACTTCATAATGGTTTTTGCAACAATGTCGCAAATAAAAAGGTTGCAAAAATAAACCCCATATATCCTGCACAAAAGCCACTTCTAAGCTGATTTTTTTTTTCAAGCGATGCGAAGAGCAGAGAAGAGATACAGTATATTCATCTTTTGCAATTATTATAATTTATAATTATGGATACACAACAGTCCAATAAAGCCCATAGAGGCGAAGGACGCAAAAATACGGCCAAGAAGAAACTTCATATGAATGGACATAATGCAAAGGCCTTTGCTGTAAGTGCTCCAGGCAAACTTCAACGTATGGCTACAAGATCTCTGGAAGTGAATGAAAAGAAATTACATGTACCAATGGTCGATAGAACGCCTGATGATGACCCACCTCCAATTATTGTAGCGATTGTGGGACCTCCAGGAACGGGGAAGACAACGTTAATCAAGTCTCTCGTTAAACGATTAACAAAGACTTCTTTAACAGAAGTCAAAGGTCCTATCACCGTAGTTAGTGGTAAAAGAAGAAGACTTACATTCATTGAAGTTAATAATGATATGAATTCAATGATAGATACAGCCAAAATTGCGGATTTAGTATTGTTAATGATGGACGGAAATTTTGGTTTAGAAATGGAAACTATGGAATTCTTAAACGTTGCTCAACACCACGGTATGCCCAGAGTTTTGGGGGTTGCAACTCATTTAGATTTATTCAAATCTCAGCTGACTTTAAGACAATCAAAGAAAAGATTAAAACAAAGATTCTGGACTGAAGTTTATCAAGGTGCCAAATTATTTTATTTGAGTGGAGTTTTAAATGGTAGATATCCAGACAGAGAAATCCTTAATTTAACCAGATTCATTTCAGTGATGAAATTCAGACCTTTGAAATGGAGAAATGAACATCCTTATTTGTTGGCAGATAGAATCACTGATTTAACACATCCTCAAGAAATTAGTGAACATCCAAAATGTGATAGAAAAGTCGCCATTTATGGTTATTTACACGGTACACCGTTACCTTCAACCAATGCACATATTCATATTGCAGGGGTCGGTGATCATATCGTTCATTCAGTAGAAAAATTACCCGATCCATGTCCTACACCCTATTTTGAACAAAAGATCGAAGAGCTTGAACGAGAAAAGGCTAAATTAGCGGCAGAATCTGGTGAACCAATGGCCAAAACTGTAAGAAGACGTAAGAGATTAGAAGATAAACAGAAAATCATTTATGCTCCCATGTCGGATGTAGGCGGGGTTCTTGTTGATAAAGATGCCGTTTATATTGACATAGGTGATAGTGAAAGTTTCAAAAAAACAGATGAAATGGGTGAAGGGGAAAAAATCGTTACAGATTTACAAGAAGTTCAACAGACCATGAAGGAAAGATTCGAGGACGGTCCAGGGTTGCAATTATTTAGTTCTTCTAAAGAGATCAACGAAGTTAAAGAAGACGAACAAGACGATGAAGACGAAGAAGAAGAGGAAGAGGGATATGGCCTGGATACCGGTAGAAAAGCATTAAGAAGACCAAGAATCTACGGGAAGTCTGTTCAAGAAGCAGATGATAATGAGGATTTATCCCAATATGGGTCAGACGACGAAGACGTCGATGATGATCGGGCACTTGAGAGAAAGCCAAAGATGGTAGACTTTGATTTCGGTTCTCAGTATAATGATGAAGAAGTTGAACTCGCTGAAGATTCTCAATTATCGTCGGATGAAAATGAAGACTATTATAGGAATGCTGCTAAGAAATTGCAAGGTACTCAAAGAAAGTGGGATATTAATAAATTACTTTATCTTGATAATATTGAACCTTCAGAAGTTATTAAAAAATGGAGACAACAAACTGAAGAAGATGAAGATATTGAAGAAGATATCGAAGAAGATGACGATGACTTCTTCAAGAAGAAAGATATCAAAACAAATAAGGAACTCGAAAACGTATCCGAATATCCTTCATTAGAAGAGTTGAAAGAAAAGTTCGATGCTTCTAGAATTGATGATAGTGATGAAGAGTATGAAAACGGCTATAAAAGATTGAAATCCAAATTCTTAGCCGCTCCAAAATTAAACGAAAAGTCAAAGAGCAGTGAAAATGGTGAAGATGAAGAACTTTATGGTGATTTTGAAGATTTGGAAGATGAAGGAGCCAATGGAAATGGCCAATCTGAAGCTACAGTCAGCGAAAAAGATGGAAGCGACAATGATGAAGATGACTTTGCTGATTTTGATGCCGAAGAAGAGGAAGATGAGAAGCCAAAAGAATTAACAATTGAAGAGCAGAGACAATTGAATGCTGAACAAAAGGCCAAATTAAAGATGCAATTCGAAGCAGAAGAAGACAGGGAATTTGGTGCTGATGATCCGGAAGGTGCTAATGAAGCAGATACTTGGTACGAAATGCAAAAAAATAAAATGGCAAAACAATTGGAAATCAATAAAGCTGAATTCGCCGAGATGGATGAAGCTACAAGATTAAGGGTGGAAGGTTACAAGGCTGGATCATACGTTAAGATTGTTTTTGAAAAATTGCCTTGTGAATTTGTTAATAATTTGGACCCAACATATCCAATCGTCTTGGGAGGGTTGTTAGCAACAGAGTCCAGATTTGGTGTAATGAATGTTAGAATTAGAAAACATCGTTGGCACAAAAAGATCTTGAAATCTCAAGATCCATTAATTTTGTCCTTGGGATGGAGAAGATTCCAAACCATTCCAATTTATACAACATCAGATTCTAGAACTCGTAATAGAATGTTGAAGTATACACCAGAACACGCATATTGTTTCGCCTCATTTTATGGTCCATTAGTGGCACCGAATACCACATTTGTTGGGTTCAATCTTGTTGATAATGCAAGCACTACTGGTTCATTTAGAATTGCTGCCACTGGAGTTGTAGAGGAATTGAATTCGACTGTTGAAATTGTCAAGAAGTTGAAACTTGTAGGTCACCCATACAAGATTTTCCGTAACACTGCTTTCATAAAAGATATGTTCTCTAACTCGTTGGAAGTTGCAAAGTTTGAAGGAGCAGCCATAAGAACCGTATCCGGTATCAGAGGAGAAATTAAGAGAGCTCTATCAAAACCTGAAGGACATTTCAGGGCTACTTTTGAAGATAAAATCTTAATGTCAGACACCATCTTCTTAAAGACGTGGTATCCTGTTAAAATCAAACACTTCTATAACCCAGTTACTTCATTACTTATGAAGCAACATTCTAACTGGAAAGGGATGAAATTAACTGGACAAGTCAGAGCTGAAAGAGAGCTTGAAACTCCAATGAATGCTGATTCCGCATATAAGAAGATCGAAAGACCCGAAAGAAAATTCAATGCATTGAAAGTTCCAAAATCCATTAAAGGAAATTTACCATTTAAGTCCCAAATTCACGAGATGAAGCCTCAAAAGAAGAAGACTTACATGGAAAAGAGAGCTGTGGTATTAGGAGGAGAAGAAAAGAAAGCAAGAGATTTGATGCAAAAGATTGCTACAGTTAGAAAGGAAAAGGAGGGAAAGAGAAAGACCAAGAAAGATGAAAAATTCAAGGAAAGACTCAAAGAAATTGCCAAACGAGAAGAAGCCAAGAAGGATAAACAGAAAGAACGGAAAAAGGAATATTTTTCAAAGAATGGTAATAAGAGGCAATTGGCTTCAAGTGATAATCAAGATGCATTCGGTAAGAGACAACATAGATAATATTATATACAGCATATATACAACCAAATAAACCTATAAATAGTCGTACAATCATATCCCCCCCATTGAAAATTGTGTTGTCTACGGTCGTTAGAGTTTACGCTGCTGCTCCTGTACAATATTCTCATATCTCATCACAAACCAATTTCAATCTCAAACATCGTCTGCGCAACAATGGCAGATATTCTGGAATTACCGTTAAAATCTTCACAAGAAACTTTTGTGGACGAACCTAAGGAAATCGGGGATGTCAATATCCATGACCTTGTTATAGATATAAATAATGATTCCAAAGATATCAACAAGCTTTTTCTTTGTGAAGCAATTCTGATTCTTTCGTATACTTTTGAAGATATAATGAAACTTCAAAATAATAGGGAATTATTTGATCAACTTCGAGAAGCCCATTTACAGAATAATGGTATCAATGTGACCGGAAAACGAGGCTCATCATCAAGTCCCCCTCCAGTGAAGATAATGAAGACTGAAACAGGCTCATCCATAAAAGAGACAACCCCAGATTCGTTAGACAGAAATTATCCAATTACCGAGGGGTTGGATGACCAATCATTCGTTGATACACAAGAGACCTCTGTTCCAGACGTAAAAGACCTTATAGATGCCACCGACTTAGATCAAGATTACGCTGTAGACTTTCAAAATATCAAATCAGAATTTACATATTATGAAGACAGTAAAATTCAAGTACAAAATATCCACGTATTGAAATCATTCAATCTTTTAGAGCCTCCTAATGTCACTATCGAAGAGTTTTTGACTAGAATTAAGACTTATCTGTCAGCTATTTCTGTGTCATGTTATATTCATGCTGCTTTTTTGATTTATAAACTAAGTTTTGTTCATAACGTAATTGAACTTAATCCTTGTAATGTCCATAGACTTATATTGGCGCTGATCAGATGTCTGACCAAAATTTTAGAAGACATTTACCAGAAACAAAAGGCGTTTTCAACTGTAGGTGGTGTATCTCAAAAAGATTTATTCAAAATAGAAGTTGGGTTTCTTTTCCTTTGCAACTTTCGGTTGGTAGTTAATCAAGATAGTTTGAATACTTACCTTAAGAGTTTTGCTGATTTGAGAAGTTTTGTCAAACAAAATATCGAAGAAAAAGTTACGATTTCATGATTTACGCATATATTTACATACATATCCCCTCTAAATTCCCTTTTAGATCATTTTCCGACTCTCAAAGCTTATCACTACAGAATAATAAGTTGAATTGGCAAAAATATATGCGAATTCTGTGGATCGAACACAGGACCTTCAGATTAACTGTGACTAAAGTGTAACTTCAGTCTGACGCTCTCCCAACTGAGCTAAATCCGCAAATACAAACCCATGCCGGGACTCGAACCCGGAATCTTTTGATTAGAAGTCAAATGCGCTAACCATTACGCCACACAGGCCTTGTTACGAAATAATGGTGTGGGATGATTTTCCATACGAATTTGGAAATTGGGACCTTCTTTTCAATATTAAAAGTCAAATCGGCTGCAAATTCAAAAATAAGCTTACTCAGTAGTTTGACTTATGAATGTTTTCCTGAAATTTGCAGAAGGAACAACTTCCAACATTTGACGATTACGAAGCTATAGATGAGAGTCGGCATAGAATATGCTTCATTGTTAGCATAGGATATGCCAAGTAACCGTCAAAGATTTTCCTTGGGTTGGTGTGTACTTTGCATGCGTAAATACATTTTCAATGCATAATATACCATTGTTAAAGAGAAGAGACAATTCGAATATTTATAGGATTTTTTTCATTATAAACATTAACGTGATTTAATTCGACTATTCGATCAACAAATCGTCGACTAATTGCTCAATGAAATCATCAGAGCTTTCAGAATCATTGGAACTTTCTACCTTATTCTGTTTCACTGGTATATCATTATTTTTGAGCTTCGAGTAATAAGCAAAGAAATATTCAATATCATCTAGATCTTCTTTCTCTTCGGTAAAATCATAAGTGGCGGTTCCAATATTCTTAGAATTTACTAGACTTTTGAAAGGTTTACAAGTTTCAATATCAATTTGTGATAATGGATTCAATTTGATTTCCTTTGTCGGCTTTGAGTTGGGAATATAGTCGTCAACTTTGATCAATGATGGATCCATTTTCGTATTAGGAAGTTCATATTTGAAGCAGTTATCCCCATTTAAGGGATTTATTAAAACAAGATTGTTCTCAAAATCTATTAATGCCAACTGGTTCAACTCATCAATATTATCCGGCGTGAGCCTTGATAGATTAGGTAGTTTAACGAATTTTTTGAATTTATTGGAGGCTGGAGTAGTAGATAAAATCCAATTATTCAAGAAAGATTTACTAGAAGCTCGTTCACTCAATTCAAGGGGAAACTCTTTACCAAGATAGTTAGGTAAGTTGTTACTATAATTCGATAACAAATAATTAATATTAAACCAGTGGACAGTACCAGTCTTACTGTTTATACAGCCAAACCCAGAATTGATACCCCTTAAGTCCATACCAGATTTAGGGTCAACTATATCCTCATTATTATTAATGAACCAATAAAATTCATCAATTATTCCGGAAGTCTTCCCCCTAGAAAATCTTCCCATCAATGACACTTCGAGAGGTAATTTGATTAAATCCCATATGTAGAAACTATCGCCTCTTAAATTAGAATTAACAAGCTGTAAATCATATGGATTAAAACTTAAATTTGAAACACCTCCAGGAGCCCTGAAAATTGTCAATAATTTATCATTAGACAAATCGACAATTTTAATAATCTGATTCCCATTTGGCTTCAAGTTATCTCTAGTTTCATTGATTGAATGAACAGTTTGATTTACAAGGGATGCCAAAGAGTTACCGATTGATTTCATCGTTATATCCAGATTATCCTTATTTTTCAAATACTCATTGACTTTCTTGGTAGAATATTTCGAAAGTTTGAACAACAGATCTAAAGCGCTATTGGATAGTCCATCCAATACTTGTTTCAATAAATGTTTGGAGGATGGTAATTTCACAGGAGTAAATCTATCTTGGTTGATCTTGATTTGATTATATTCAGCTTTTGTTGGGGAATAAGCTAACCAATTATCGTTTAAATCAAACGTTGGTTTACCATTTGCACAACTAGTTTTGAACAAAACATCATTATCCAGGATTTCCGATTGTAAATTGAAACTTCTTAGGATAGGAAGCGTGCTTGATTTCTTCAAATTCTTCAAATTTTCTTTATGATTACCCAGAACATATTTAGAAGATCTTATATCTTTACCAAATACAAGGATATACCCCTCAAAGTTTGCGACTACAATGAACTTCTTATTCAATTTAACAGTGATATCATTAGCCGCCAGGCTAAAAAAATCTGGTAAATCCAAGAGCTGAATATTTTTAGCCCGGCCATTCGTTAACAGACAATCATGTATTTCAATCAGATATTTGGGACCCTTGTACACTAAAAGAAGCTGATACCCGTCGTTCAAATTCCCCGATATAATATGAACAGAATGTATTGATTTACAGGCTTCTGTTATATTTCCCGACTCATCATTCAGATCAGGCCCTGTCAGGCCAGAACTCGACAGAGAAGAAGTATCTTCGGTATCAAAGTCAGGGCTTAAATCAATCTGACCATGGAAATACAAAGTATCACCACTGAAATCACGAGAAGGGGGCAGTTGGCCGGCATATTGTGGAGGTAACCAGTACCAAACTTCCATAATACAAGATTGCGGGAAAATGATCAACATTTCCCCTGCTGGTCCTTGTTCTACAATAGTATCTTCCAAAGTGCCCTGGTCATTGGATACGTTAGTTACTTGCTTAAGTTTTTTCCATGTAGCACTTGCGGATCCCAATTGATAACCCCTTTGAACCGAGGTATACAATTTATTAATTTTCAATTGGGTGTTATTTTGAGTGACTTGAGTCATTGTACACGGGTGATAGTAATAAATACACCACCAGGGAAAAGTGGGATGGGGGAGATTGGAACTAAAGGTGGATCGGAACTACTGGATACTATGAAATGACGGGATTGGCGGGAAACTTATATTGAATATTACAATTGGCACTTGTGGCGACGTGGTACAAATTGTAATTATTTACTGCAATAACTGTATGTTTTGTTGAGATGTCCCATGCTGCGCGATAAGGATTGTGCAGGAGTTTGGGTCTGTGTGTATACAGGACAATCGTGATAAGATATGAGGAACAGTGGTTTTGGTATTGGTGGGGTTGGTTCTGATTGGGGGTTGAAGATGGGGGTGATTGGCTATTGGATGATAGTGTAGATATTTTGGGGGTATCTGCGAGTCCAATATGTATGGGAAAGTTGCATTTTTAAGCGGTACACTGTTTTTGGCTTATAGAGACAGTTTGTCTGAGACAGTTTAAGATGAAGGGTGTCAATAAATTGAGATAGAAGTTAGTTGGCAAAGGCGAGAAGAGAGTGTTCTTTTTATAAAGAAGGTGTGTTTATATCGAAGACTAGGTTGGGGATAAAAAATTATCTGGCTCTGATATCGTACTTAATTAATTTGCTACAAACCTACAGTAGCTACAGATTTAAGAATCCGCCAAAAATGGCAATTGTAGGCTTCGAATCAGAATTGTTGCAAAACTGTCTGTGAAACAATAGCTGAACGTCCTGGTTTCTGCATAAATTGAAACATCGGTCGAACTATATGGTTGTGCCACATTAGCCGCATGCTATTGCTTGTTCATGGCTGCAAATTTAAGCCGTGCCTTCCAAACTCAAATGGTTTACCATCACCAACCCTAAAATAGATACAGTGGGAAATAGCATAGGAAAAAGAGTCAAACAGAAAATCAAGTACGAAAACACTTGAGTAATTATAGTAGTTAAACACGGATATGGCCCTCCTACAAATCGAATTATCTCATTCATCAATAATTGTTCGCTTGTCCGAGATGGACATTGATCCTGTATAAAAAATTATCAGATTGAATGCCACATCTCGCGAGAAACCATCTGATGGGTTATCAGATTGAATAACATTTTTATAATACTTCCATGGATTGTTTGATTTTAGATAACCTACCGCCAGAGGTTATTCTGCATATACTTTCATATCTTGATATAAATGAATTAATCGGGTTATGGTATAGTCATGATCATTTCAATTCGGTCCCCAATGTCCAGTCGCAAGCCCTTAAATTTATTGCAAATTGTAACATATGTTATACAAACAGAGTCAGCAATTCCACTTTTTTGGGAATGTACCTCTTAACCCCATCATATCTTCCCAAGAAAAAACTAGATCTACTTACCAGTCCTGAAGTTTTGTATATGATGTTTGAACTTGATAAAGCCTTAGGTTCGGTGTGGAACAACGAAATTACCTTGAGCTATTACATCTGGGAACTTTCTGATTTTGTCGATTTTTTGCAAGTGGTGAAAATGACGAAGACGATAAATGAAAAGGCCCATTTCACTTTCAATATAGAATTTGAATTCGACCCGGCCGTTCTAGTGACTTTGGACTTTAATCTCATTCTAACTGAATTGGCAAATTTGGATTTTCACACTTCAGTCACTGGATGTGTGATTACGAACTATACCAAGAGATGTCCTGTCGATTTTGGTAGACTACCAAATATAATTAGATGCTGGTGTATCAATTCCAATCTTTTTCCTGCTAATGACCGGTTTCTAAAATATGCCAAACTCAATAACTTACAGATATCACCCAATGAATATGGCGATGTCAATGCATTGAATGTTCAACTAAAGTATGGACTACCTTTAACATTGAATCGATTGAATTTGAGTCATGTGAGTATTTCAAAGTCTTCCTTGAAATATGAATTCCCTCTGGGCTTACAGGCTCTTGCACTCGGGTCATTGAATGATCAGACCAAAGGATTATTTGTTTGTGGTCTTTTATCTGGTAGTATGCAAAGTAAGAGTTTGAAAGAATTAAAAATCAAGTCCTTATATTCAATGAGCCCAGAACATAACGGGAATATGTATATATTGATTCGTAATTATGCTGCCAATTTAGATAAATTATCGATAACTAATCATGAATTCCCTTATGAAAATGACGAGAGAATCAGATTATATTATTGTGTTAATATCAAGTCAATTGAAATCGGTAGATGTGTACAACCAATTGACTTTAGTCAAATATTCAGATGTTTATCAGTGATGAGTCTTAAAAACTGTCAGATTGAATCCTTAGACGATTTTACATTTCCAGAAACTTTGAGGGAATTGTATTGCTCCTATAATCCTATTAAATGGAGGAAACCAATCAGATTCCCACCAAAGTTGGCTAAATTAGAGTTGAGAGGCACCAAATTAAAGAGTTTGAATTACTTGAGTTTACCAGATACCTTGATCAAATTAGGTCTTGAAGTCAATTTGATAACAACAATAAGTGATTTCAAGTTCCCGCCAAATTTGAGATCTTTGGGGGTTGGATCAAATAGAATCAAAGATGCCTCTCACCATTTTCTTCCCAAATCATTGGCTATCATTCATTTGACAGAAAATGTGATACTGGATCCAATAAATTTCGAGGTCAATGCTGACGGAGAGCCTCTCAATTTATTTGCTCTTTATCTCAATTATAACAAGATCAAATCTATATCTGGCTTTAAAATTTGTAAATCACTTAAAATCCTCAATTTTGATGACAATGATATTGGTGAATTGAAAGGTTTTGATTTCAGATACCTTACCCAATTAAGTTTCTATGGTTGCAATATTAAATCGATCAAGAACATCAAATATAGTCCGATTCTTAAAATATTAAATTTTGGGAATAATAGTCTTAAACAGTTTCCTAAAGGCATCCCTTCATCAATCGAGTCTATGGATTTCAGTTTTAATAAATTTTCAGAGATATCACTGGATCAATTCAAAGAATTCAAGAGATTGCAAAATGTGAATATTTCGAATAACTTGATCAAGAGTGGTTATTTCCAATTACACCCAAATCTCAAATCTTTCAATTTATCTAATAATAAACTTGTGAACATTAAACTTTCGTTCAATAAAGATGAACTAATAGACGATTCAACCCAATTAATAAGTGTCAATCTTTCAGGCAATAGATTGACCACCCTTCAACCTGCAGATCTAGGTTTAGGGCAAGATATTAAACATAACCATCTTTATGAAGTAGATGTAACGTCGAATAAGATCAAACCTGAATCAATTGATATCACCAAATATCCTCCAGATGTTCAAGCATTTTTCGTTGGTATTAGTGGAGATCAAGATTCTTTTGGGTATGATATTGCCCCCAACATGATTCCAAATACACCATGTACGGGTAAACGAATAGATAATTAATGAAATATGCCCTGTAAAATAAAGTAATGTATAAAAATTAAGAGTAGATGTAGATCAGTTGATTAGTCCCATGATGATACTTTAGGTGGTAATGAAACCATCAAAATAGGGTGGAATAGATCTTATTAATTTCCCAACTACGAAAGTGTTCTCTTTAACCACTTTAAACTGAAAATAAACGAATATAATCAGGGAAAACGAGAAGGCAAACGTGTTGGTACACCTTTGGTTTTAACATACATATGCATTGATAATATCAATCATTCAAGGTATATGTTTGTTAATCCCACCGATAATACACTTGATAAAGAGTAATGAGATGAAAAATTTTCAGATATAGATGCGGAAAATTGCAGCCAAAATAAACGAGGCCAAGTGCCTGCCGCCTGACACGACCTCAACATTTTTGCCAGACGCATCTTGAAACCCAACCTCCTGCATACATGCCAAGATTGGTTTTTGCAACTTGTTGAGCGGATCCAAAAAACTGCTGATAAAATTGTTGGTATATATATATATATTAAATAACGACAATTTCTGCTTTATAATTGATCAAACTTATTTATAATGCGTCCAGAAGTTGAACAAGAACTTTCTCATATCTTGTTGACTGAATTGTTAGCATATCAATTTGCTTCTCCTGTTAGATGGATTGAAACCCAAGATGTCTTCTTAAAAGATAATAAGACCGAAAGAGTTGTGGAAATTGGTCCATCTCCAACTTTGGCCGGTATGGCTTCCAGAACCATCAAGGCCAAGTACGAAAGTTTTGATGCTGCTTTATCTTTACAACGTCAAGTTTTATGTTACTCTAAAGATGCTAATCAAATCTATTACACTCCTGATCCAGCTGATTTGGAATCTGAGAAACCAAGTATCACCAAGACTTTGAACTCTTCTGCTGGTAGCGTCAATCCTTCCAACCCAGCTGATGAACAACCTTCTGCTACTCCAGCCGCTCCAGCCCCATCTCCTGCTGCCAGTGCCCCAGCTCCAGCTGCTCCAGCTGCTCCAGCTGCTCCAGCTCCATCTTCTGCCCCTGCTGCCTCTGTTTCTGATGAACCAACATCTGCTGCTTTGGTTTTACAAGTTTTGGTTGCTCAAAAATTAAAGAAGAATTTAGATGCCGTTCCTATGTCAAAGGCTATTAAAGATTTAGTTAATGGTAAATCTACTGTTCAAAATGAAATTTTGGGTGATTTAGGTAAAGAATTTGGTTCCACCCCAGAAAAGCCAGAAGAAACTCCATTACAAGAATTAGCTGAACAATTCCAAGATAGTTTCAACGGTCAATTAGGTAAGACCACTTCAGGTTTAATTGGTAGATTAATGTCATCTAAAATGCCTGGTGGATTTTCTGTCACTGCTGCTAGAAAATATTTGGAATCAAGATACGGTTTTGGTCCTGGTAGACAAGATTCATCATTATTATTGGCCTTGGTTAACGAACCAGCTAATAGATTAGGTGGTGAAAATGATGCCAAACAATTCTTAGATACCATGGCTCAAAAACATGCGTCTATGGCAGGTATCTCTTTGAGTTCCGGTGCTGATGCCGGTGGTGCTGGTGCTGGAGGCGCTGGTGGTGCTGTCATTGATAGTGCTGCTTTGGATGCTCTTACATCAGAAAACAACAATTTGGCTAGACAACAATTAGAAACCTTAGCTAGATACTTGAAAGTTGATTTGAATAAAGGTGCAAAGTCTTTTGTTAAAGAAAGGGAAGCTTCTGCTGTCTTACAAAAAGAATTGGACTTATGGGAAGAAGAACATGGTGAGTTTTATGCTAAAGGTATTCAGCCAATCTTTTCTCCTATGAAGGCTAGAACTTATGATTCCTATTGGAATTGGGCAAGACAAGATGTTTTATCTATGTACTTTGATATAATCTTTGGTAAATTGACATCAGTTGACAGAGAAACCATCAATCAATGTATCCAAATTATGAACCGTTCTAATCCAACTTTGATCAAATTCATGCAATATCATATTGATCACACTCCAGAACATAAAGGTGAAACTTATAAATTAGCTAAGAAACTTGGTCAACAATTAATTGATAACTGTAAACAAGTCTTAGATGTTGATCCAGCTTACAAGGATGTTAGTAAAATCACCAAACCTTCTACTAAGGTCGATGCTAAAGGTAATATCATCTATGAAGAGGTTGAAAGTCCAGCTGTTAGAAAATTCGAACAATACGTTTATGAAATGGCTCAAGGTGGTGAAATTTCTAAACAAAAGAGCAAACCAACTATCAAGGAAGATTTGGCTAAGGTTTATAAGACTATCATCAAACAACAAGACTTATCCAAGAACACCAAGATGGATTTCCAAGTCTTGTATAATCAATTGATTGACTTCATTGATAGATCAAATGAAATTGATAATAAAGCTATTGCTTCGACTGGCGCTGTTACTCCAACTGAAGAACCAGAAGAATTATCCATTCCAACTTCTGAAGATGACGAAATTGCTTCTTTACCTGATAAAACTTCTATCTTGCAACCAGTCTCTTCAACCATTCCACCCGAAACTATCCCATTCTTACATATTCAAAGAAACACTAAAGAAGGTTGGGAGTATGATCATAAGCTTTCTGCTACTTACTTAGATGGTTTGGAATCCTGTGCCGTTAACGGGTTGAGTTTCAAAGATAAGCATGTTCTTGTTACTGGTGCCGGTGCTGGATCTATTGGTGCTGAAATTCTTCAAGGCTTGATTAGTGGTGGGGCTAAAGTTGTTGTCACTACTTCAAGATTCTCCAAAAAGACCACCGAGTATTATCAATCTATGTACACTAGATACGGTGCTTCTGGTTCCACTTTGATTGTTGTTCCATTCAACCAAGGTTCTGTTGGTGATGTTAATGCTTTAGTTGATTACATCTATAATGATCCTAAACAAGGTGGTCTCGGATGGGATTTGGATGCTATTATTCCATTTGCTGCCATTCCAGAAAATGGTAATGGCTTAGACAATATCGATTCTAAATCAGAATTAGCTCATAGAATTATGTTGACCAATTTGTTGAGACTTTTAGGTAGAGTTAAAACTAGAAAGACC
Organism: Yamadazyma germanica; assembly: GCA_030574815.1. Lineage (NCBI taxonomy): Eukaryota > Fungi > Ascomycota > Pichiomycetes > Serinales > Debaryomycetaceae > Yamadazyma > Yamadazyma germanica. The sequence goes on along the minus strand of JAJMFS010000020.1, from coordinate 57,258 downwards.
ACCGATACTAGACCTGCTCAAGTTATTTTACCATTATCTCCAAATCATGGTACTTTCGGTTTTGACGGTTTATACTCTGAATCTAAGATTTCTTTAGAAACCTTATTCAACAGATGGAAATCTGAAGATTGGGCTACCAAGTTGACCATTTGTGGTGCTGTCATTGGTTGGACTAGAGGTACCGGTTTAATGAGTGCTAACAATATCATTGCTCAACTGTTTGAAAGTTTGGGTGTCAGAACTTTCAGTCAAAAGGAAATGGCTTTCAACATTTTAGGTTTGTTGACCCCAGCTATTACTCAACTCTGTCAAGATGAACCATTATTGGCAGATTTGAATGGTGGTTTCCAATACATTGATAACTTAAAGGAAGTCACTACTAACATGAGATCTGAATTACAAGAAAATGCCGATGTTAAAAGAGCCGTTGCCATTGAATCTAGTATTGAACAAAAGGTCGTTAATGGTGAAAAGGTCGATAGTAACTATTCTAAACTCAAGGTCAAACCAAGATCTAATATGAAATTCGATTTCCCAGGTATGAAATCTTATAAAGAGATTAAAGAAATTTCTCCTGATTTGGAAGGTATGTTAGATTTAGAAAGTGTTATTGTTGTCACTGGTTTCTCTGAAGTTGGTCCATGGGGTAATTCCAGAACCAGATGGGAAATGGAAGCTTATGGTGAATTTTCCATCGAAGGTGCTATTGAAATGGCTTGGATTATGGGATTGATCAAATACCACAATGGTAAATTGAAGGGTAAACCATATTCCGGTTGGGTTGATGCTAAAACTCAAGCTCCTGTTGAAGATCATGAAATCAAGGCTAAATATGAAGAGCATATCTTGGATCATGCTGGTATTAGATTGATTGAACCAGAATTATTTGATGGTTACGATCCAGAAAAGAAGAAATTGATCCAAGAAGTTGTTGTTCAACACGATTTAGAACCTTTTGAAGCTTCCAAGGAAGTCGCTGATCAATATAAACTTCAACATGGTGACAAGTGTGAAACCTTTGAAGATGAGGAATCTGGCGAATATTCTATTAGAATCTTGAAGGGTGCTACTTTATATATTCCAAAGGCTTTGAAATTCGACCGTCTTGTTGCTGGTCAAATTCCAACTGGTTGGGATGCAAAGACCTATGGTATTGAAGATGACATTATCAGTCAAGTTGACCCTGTCACCTTATACGCCTTGGTTGCAACCGTTGAAGCTTTATTATCTTCTGGTGTTACGGATCCTTACGAATTCTATAAGTACGTTCATCTTTCTGAATTAGGTAACTGTATTGGTTCTGGTATGGGTGGTCTTAGTGCTATCAAGGGTATGTACAAAGATAGATATGAAGATAAACAAGTTCAAAATGATATTTTACAAGAGTCCTTTATCAATACCATGCCTGCTTGGATCAATATGTTGTTATTATCATCATCTGGTCCAATTAGAACTCCAGTTGGTGCCTGTGCTACTGCTATTGAATCTGTTGAATTGGGTGTTGAAACTATTTTGGCCAAGAAGGCTAAGATTTGTGTTGTCGGTGGTTTAGATGATTTCCAAGAAGAAAGTTCTCAAGAATTTGGTAACATGAATGCAACTTCAAATACTCTTGATGAATTTGACCATGGTAGAACTCCAGGTGAAATGTCTAGACCAACTACTACTACTAGAAGTGGTTTCATGGAATCTCAAGGTTCTGGTACCCAAGTTATTATGTCTGCTGATTTAGCTATTAAGATGGGTGTTCCAATCTATGGTATTTTAGCTTTGAGTGCCACCGCTTCGGATAAGATTGGTAAATCTGTACCAGCTCCAGGTAAGGGTATTTTGACCACCGCCAGAGAATATCACGGTGACTTAAAATTCCCATCCTCTAAATTGAACATCAAATACAGAGCTAGACAATTGAAACAAAGATTAGCTCAAATTGAATCTTGGAGAGGATCTGAATATGAATACTTACAAGAAGAAGCTGAACTTGCTAAGGAATCGTACTCCGACTTCCAACAAGAATTCAGTATTGATGATTTCATGGCTGAACGTACTGAAGAAATTAACAGAGAAGCTAAACGTCAAATCGCTGATGCTAAGAAACAATGGGGTAATAACTTTTATCAATCTGATCCAAGAATCGCTCCGTTAAGAGGAGCTTTGGCCACTTATGGTTTAACCATCGACGATTTGGGAGTCGCTTCATTCCACGGTACCTCTACTAAGGCTAATGATAAGAATGAAACTTTAACTGTTAACTCGATGATGAAACACTTGGGTAGAACTGAAGGTAATCCAGTATTTGGTGTTTTCCAAAAATTCTTGACTGGTCATCCAAAAGGTGCCGCTGGTGCTTGGATGTTGAATGGTGCTTTACAAATCTTAGAATCTGGTCTCGTTCCAGGTAACAGAAATGCTGATAACGTGGATAAGGTATTAGAAGAATTTGACTATGTCATGTTCCCATCTAGATCTATTCAAACTGATGGTATCAAAGCAGTTTCTGTTACTTCCTTCGGTTTCGGTCAAAAAGGTGCTCAAGCTATTGTTATCCATCCAGATTACTTGTATGCTGTTTTGGATCAAACCAGTTATGAAACTTATGCTGCTAAGGTCGCTTCTAGAAACAGAAAGACTTACAGATACATGCACAATGCTATCACTAGAAATACTATGTTTGTTCAAAAGAATGAAGCTCCTTATGTTGAAGAATTAGAAAAACAAGTTTACTTAGATCCATTGGCTCGTGTTTCTGATGGTAAGGAATACAAGTTCAACAGTAAAGGCATTCAATCTACTGATAGTTATATCAGTAAGACTTCCAGTGAAGTTGCCAAAGCTTTAGGTGCTTTAAACAAATCTAATAAAGGTGTTGGTGTTGATGTTGAACTTTTGAGTGCTCTTAACTTAAGTAACGATACTTTTATTGAAAGAAACTTCACTGAAGAAGAACAAGCTTATTGTTTCAAGTCCCCTCATCCACAAGCATCATTTACTGGTACTTGGTCCGCAAAGGAAGCTGTTTTCAAAGCTTTGGGTGTCAAATCCCAAGGTGCTGGTGCTGCTTTAATTGATATTCAAATTGTTCGTGATGCTAAAGGAGCACCTCAAGTTACTTTAGCTGGTAGTGCTAAGTCTGCCGCTGAAGCTGCTGGTGTTAAGAATGTTAACATCTCAATTTCCCATGATGATTTCCAAGCTACTGCCGTTGCTTTAAGTGAATACTAAATATTTTAGTGATATATATAATAAATGCTTTAATCTATAAATCGCTTGTACTGGTAAAAACTATCTTCTTAATCTTAACATCGTATATAATAAGTATATAATAAAGAAATAAATAAGCAAATAAATAAGTAAATAATAAATAATAATAAATAAGTAACAATAAATAAATAACAACTCCATAGATTTACCGAGTAATCAATACTCAGATAACCGTAATTTTTTTCCTATTTCTTTGATAGAGAACCCACTATTATGTCTGTTCAAGAATGGTGGTTCGGGTGTTGGTCCACGACTCTTTATTTCATCTTCACCGACATCAAAGTATCCATAACCTCCCAATAAACTTGATAAATTATTGTTAGATGGTTTTGGATTATGCACTTCAAGCTTCTGATTTTGATCTCCAACACCCGACATTCTGGTTTCTACAGGAGAAGATAGGATTTCTTTAGACGGATTCTTAACCTCTTTGAAAATTCTATAGATTTCACTCAAGTATGATTCTAAAGTAGCCAAAAATCTTGAAGTTTGTCTATGTTTAGAAGATGCACAAATAGAAATTGAATCGTCCTTAATGATATATCCAATACCAAAACCATTAGCACTAACAGGACCAAAACCAAACAATCTAAGAGAGGGATTACCACAATTAGAAGTAGATAACACTGTACTATTCAATTTATCCCAACCAGAATCAGCGAAAATGGAAGGAATTTCTTGTAAAAGTTGTTTATTTGGAACGTTTGAATCATTACCGATAGTATGGTCGGAATCATTATCACCATGTTCTTCATCGGCATCGTCTAAGTTGTTGGCATCATCTTCAGCATATCTTTTCCAGATACAAAACAAAGCAAATAAATGTCTATCAACACCTTCGCCCATTGATGCTCCTTTAGTCTGTTTTGAATGATAAGAACAAGCATTGGCAAGAAATTCTAATTTGGTTTCATTCGGTGTCGAAGGGTCAAAGAATTTTCTTACAAAAAGATTTGATTCTTGACTGACAGTTCTAATGGCTTCAGTTCTACCATGGAAAAAATGTTTCGTCATGGCCGGTTCATAAGTACATTCAACTTTACCATATAATGCATAATAAGTAGCTTGGAAAGCCATTTGAATGAAAGCATCGGGGGAGAATTTCATACTCTTAATGGTCGAAGATCCATAATTCTTGAATTCCAAATGTTTGAATTCATTTTGGTTGATCAAATCACTTAACCTTGTTTCTGCAAATCTCAAAGCTAGCGATAAATCTGGAGTTAAGTCCCATTCTAGTTTTCTTGGAATAGTAATTAATTTTTCGTCACTTGAAGAAATTGAAGACTTTCTACCATTTTTATCTTCAGCCCATAAATTTGGAGAGTTTCCGTTGATTTGATGAGCAAAAGATAATATTGAGTCGGTATATATATCAGAAACGAACCTCAAAACAGTATGACCATCAACACCAGTATGTTCAAAATTGATACCCGCTTTACCATTTTGAGTTATAATGATTTGTAACTTGTCATACCATCTATTAGTACAAGTACCCACTTGAACCCCTTTGTCTAAAATCGATAAACCACATAACATATTTTTAGCCAAATCAGACAAGTCATATAATTTAATATCGTCCAAACACAAAATGAATAGGGCCGAATCGATAATCGATAAAATCTCTTTATTTGTCGAGTTGTTATTCAAATTTGAATTTCTAAGTTTCGACCACACTCTTCTGTTCTCAGTGGATAAAATCCCAAAAGATGATTTAGCAATCTCATTAGTATTGGTATTCAAAGAATCCTTGATGATCGAATTAAAATTAACAATCAAATCCGATTCAGTTAAAATCAAATCATGACTTTTGTTCAAAACATCGAACCAGTAAAACTGGGATTTCGAAATGACTACAATATGATTTGAATTCTGGTCACTTTGCATAACACAGCCATTATCGGTTGGAATTCTTGCTGATCCAAACAACTTTGAATATTGATACATATCTAAAACCTGACCATTCTTCAATTTATCAACGGGTAAACTTTCATTTTTCAAGGCCCTGATAAATTTCAAAGATGACAAAGTTAATGATGCGGCTCTCTTGACCTGGGGATTGATCGAATTAGATTCATTATTGAATGGATCATCTTCCAAAAGGAAAAAAGGATTCAAGTTTAATACGACAGGAGAGTCGTGATTTAAGTACGAATCATACCAGAATTGTTCGATATAACTATTTCTGGTCTTGGAGTATTCTCTCAATTGCTGGTCCAAGTAAGGACCGGTACCAGATTTCATAAATTCGGCCACTGCTTCAAGGGTCTTTTCATATTCTCTTTCAGTTTGTAACGGTTTTAAAACTCGTAAGTAATTAGTACATGTTTTAGATAAATCTGGAATGGGGAGTTTTTGTAATTCTCCTTGATGTTGAAAAGTCATGGGAGTTGATGAAAAAAATAGCAAATTCCCCAGATTTTATAAAATAATTCTTGTCAGTAAACTCCGATGGCACCCGCAAACTAATCAGGTAATTTTTGTGGGGGTGCGGTCACTCAGTTAAGGTTATCAGTAGATTGGTTAAGGAGTTTAGGGATCAAATGGTAATTTTTGACTCTTATTCTCGGATCTGGTATTTAGAGGCTATGTATAATGACATATATCAGAGTGTTGTAGAGCTTATGTGAATAGCCATATTATCCGGTCGGAGTTTTTGACTCCTTCACTTCCAGTTATCCTTCAGGATTAAAGGAATTACGCGGGCCGGGTACCCGCCAAATTGTTCTAAACTCCGTGATAACGGTTATTTCTTTTCATTATCTATCTATTCTAATATCTAGTAGCCATCAGCCTCTCCTAATTTCCGCCAAAAATCTGAAACTCCGTGGATATTTGACCCAAATCTCTTAATTCCATTCATTGACGTTTCAGGCCCTGTTTCTCTAAACTTATGTCCGAGATCTTTTAGTTTATTAATTATGCCATGTCCCATTTCTGTTTCAGTTAACGTAAAATTCTCTAATAGAACATAGTCGGGGATAAGCTGGTCGTGCATTCTAGGAAACGCAATTCCCTCAAGCAATGTTTGATTTTGTAAATAAACTCTACAAATAGCCTGGAAAATAGCTGTGGTAATTCTTGAACCACCAGCCGCTCCAATAAGCATATCAGGGATCCCATTTTTGGTAATTATACTAGGTGAAGTTGATGATAAAGGTCTCTTGAAAGGTGTTACCAAATTCCTCCTGGACGGATAGAGTCCAAACGAATTGTTAAATGATTTAGACAGGAAGTCATCCATTTCATTATTCAATATAATCCCAGTTACTGGATCATAAACGATCGACCCAAAAAGTAAATTGACTGTCGTTGTCATACTTACTCCATTATTATCTTCATCTAATATAGAAAAATGACTAGTTCCATGAGGTTCATTCATCTCGTATAATGGGTCATAATGGGTCCAGTCAAAGGTTTGGTCATCGGAGTATTTCTCCTTAGCGATATAATCACTCCATTTATCTGAAGTGTACTGATCCACAAGTGAGTCATAATCTGACTTACTGTTATAATCACCTAACCTTGTTCTGGCTGATGCCATCCATTTCATAGTTTCGATGATTTTATGGAGTAAAAGGGTACTGTCATCTTTAAAATTGAATAATTTACTGAATAAATTAAGACCTCCTAACAACACTAGCCCAGAACTTGTCCCACTGGAAGTAAAAATTTCATAATCACCATATAACCTATGAGATAATGCCTTTTCCACATTAATATCATATTTTAAAAAATCATCCTTGGTAAAAACTCCGCCAGCGGCGTTATTTACACGGATCAAATTTGCAGCAATTGGGCCCTCATGATCATAAAATATATCCAGAGATCCATTTCTGGCAATAAGCTCTAACGTATTAGCAAAATTAGCCCTTTTCACTATATCGCCTCTCTTTTTAAGGGATCCATCATCGTTGTAAATGAAATCCCAACTTCTGGCTAACTTAGGCAACTGTTTCAAGTATCTATCGTGTAAAATTTGATAAGTGACCTCACATAGTAACAGGCATTCAAACCCATTTCTGTTTAGCTCAATCACCGGTTCAATGACCTCATACCATGACAAGTTTCCAGATCCGTGATTACGGAATAAATGATCTAATCCCTTCAATTCTCCAGGAATACCATTACTTAATCCACCAATTGTTGAAAGAATGGGATTATTATCAAACATCTGTTCAAACGCAGCCCCTGGCGCCATTTCTCGAGCATCAATACTAATGGCATCATAAGTGGATTTCTTAAAACTGGTGATATATCCCCCTCCACCTATACCTGAAGATTCAGAATTGATACTTCCAATACATAATGCCACAGTAACCGCTGCATCCGCTGCATTTCCTCCTTTCAATAATATATTTTTCCCCATAACCGAACACACTTTGACGTCACTACTAACCATAGCATGTTGGCCAATATGTAAGTGACTCTCCTCGGGGTCTAACACCGATTGACGGTGTGGCAAAGAGTGAGCATGTACTCTATCATCATGGAACAATTGATAGAGATTCAGGTCATAGGAATGGGGTTTGAAAGCGGAAAAAACCAAATACAAAGTCACCATAAAGGGAATTAATAATCTAGCCAGTTTCTGAAGTGGTATTGAGTTGTGATTTGGGCTTGGACCCCGTTTTTCTCGTAAAATGGAAGGGTACATGATGCTTATCTTGTCTTTGATGGCGCACTGCTTATCAAGAATGCGACCGAAGCACCGATTGGCACTAGTTGGGAGCACTGTTTCGGGTATAACCATAGACTGAAGTTCAGCATCGGTATAATAGTTCCAGTGTTCTTATATATTGTATATTGTTATACGTTGATGTTGTATGTTGATGTTGTATGGTGATATTATATGTTGATATTAAATAAAAAGAATCCGTACCAGAAAGACTCCAGCACAACATGCATCAAAACAATCGGTGGAAGAAATACAAATCTAGCGAATATGACATATCGGTATTAATTGTTCTGTATATGAGAATCTATGAACAGAGATGTGAATAAATAGATCCATAATTAACGAAAAGCAATGCACTCTGGGCGAAATTGATACAGTCAAAACATCGACAATTCAATGGCTGTTATAGTATTAAAAGAATCTACTCAATGTATAAAGTGTACCGTCTAAAGTGTAAGCAGTATAGAACATAATAATTTCTGTAGTGCGTTTACCAGTGAAATAATTCAGTAGTAACACTATCAATCCACTACACCACCGATTACCGAATTCCAGTTTTGTTAAAGACTTTCCTGGGACTGGATGATACTCCTGGAACTCACTGACACTCCCTGACACTTCCAGACACTTCCATAAACTTCCATACACTCCCACCCCAGCTTTACATCACTATTCCCAATCTCACCAACCACTAATTCGATTTTCGTGTCTTCCCCATCTCGCTTTATTTATTTGCACCTGCCATTACCACCAAAACATGTATTCACCAGGTCAGGGGGTGGGAGTCCAACGGTACCCCACCAAACGACCCACATATACACTCACCAACTACTCAAATCGAATACGAACAGTTCGAACCGAATTGGGACCTCAACTACAAAGCTTCAATCTTCCGAGAAGATTATTGAAATGGATTTATTCAGTGTCGTTAGTGATTCTTATTACTATATTACTTGTGCTCATTGCAGTGACCCCTATTGATGTCATCATCCAAACATCGTCGGCATCTTCCAGAGGTGTCAAGTTATTTATTGTCATTATCGTTTGTGTCCTTTTCCTTGTTGCCAGTTTTTTCTTGTACTTTCTGAGAATATACCAGCATAGGGTATCGATGAACGATATTCCTTCAAAGAGTGTTTATATTCCTTCGAAGAACGATTTACCTGATTCCGTGTACAACCGTATTGACGAAAACTTACGAAAATGTGAAGATATCAAAGTCAAGGCTGGTCCTTTGACCAATCAAACGACAATTAATCATCCAGGATTGTCCCCTCCAGCATATATAAATCACAACGGACAGTTGCCACCCAACTTGATGTACGAAGATGTGATACGCAGTTTTGGTGATAAATTCACATTTCATGATACATTCACTTCAATGGTAGTTAAGTTACCCAAACATTTTTCACTTCATCTGATTGTCATTTCAATGGTACAGAACTTGATTGATAAAGGGTATACCACATCCAGACATTTCGAGGGAGTTGATAGATTGCTTGAATTATACGAGAAGTTCAAATTCGGAAAGGATTTAATAACAGAACAAGAGATGATAGAATTCATGGTAAGATGTGATAAATTGGGTACAGATTTATTTCAGTATTATGGGACTTATTTCGCCATTCGAAAAACGAAACCTCGTCAAAATAAAGGTTCTATAACCAGTGGGTTTTTAACAACAACTTCTTCAAATGACGGTGGAGCATATGATTACGATTTCTATCTAGATTCAGAATCTCATACTAGTTCAGAATCCCAAGTCGACTCCCAAGTCGACTCTCAAGCCGATTCCCATCCTGATTCGGCTCCCCATGCTTTAACTTCCGATCGGCTTTTTTACTCGGTCAAAGACGACTCCTATAATCCAGGATCAACTGAAACTTTCGGTCTGGTCATAAGAAGAGGACGCACAAATAGCCCTTTACGTAAAACAGGTAGTAGAAACAGTCAAGGTTCTTGTCTCAAGAAGAAATTAAGCATATCTGGAGACTACGGCCGATCCAAGTCCTCGGTTGTGCTTGATCTACAAGCATCAAGATCCACCAATGATCTGGAAAAACATAGAGTCAAACATCTTTTTGGTGACTATTCCCTTGGTGGATACGACGAGGGAAATGAAGAGGATAACGATAGTGTGATCCATAAAGAAATCCCCCGATTCCAGTTCACTGAACCAATCGAACCAATCGAACCAATCGAACCAATCGAACCAACCAGAAGCAGATCTCGACTGGTATCACCCACCAAAATCCTGGATCTAGAAATCAAGAGACAACGACAAAGACAGAGACAACGGCATCATTCCTCGAGTGAGGAATCCACATAATACATAGCATTACTTCATTATTCATTTATCATTAATCATTTAATATATACTAATTAGTCGGTTTAACAATCCCATCATGAATGTTATAATACACGACCGTAGAGTCGTCATTGACCAAAGCAATAATTAATTTGGACGGACGTGTCCCACTGATTTTATCAATCCCACTAAACCAACTATTGATTTGTTTAACCGTAAGCAGTTTCAGTGTATCCACCAATTGAGGAATAACCCACTCTTTGGAATTGATACTAGAATCGCCAGATTTTGTATTACGGAACCCCGAAATAACCGATTTAGAGGTCATAGCCTCTTCATTACAATCTATATACGTAATTTCCACATCTGTCCATAAATTATAATACTCTAAATTCTCTTTCACCTGCTTAGCTAAGCTCATCTAATTGCTATATTTAAAAAGTTGCAAAAAAAAAATTTAAAATGTCGATGAGCTGCGAAATTTGCACCATTTGAAGGCCGAAACTCTTGTGACAAAAGAAGCTTTTTGACATCACGGTAAAAGGACCCGAAGAAACCTAATTAAAAATAGGGGATTTAGAAGATGGTTTAGGGGCTAAACGGAAATAGCCCACAAAAGCGTCAAACCCGGAATTGCGGCGTGAAATCCACGCCACAAGGTGTTACATCAAACGGTTTATAGGAGTAGTGGTCTAGAATTAACCTTGGGTTTAGTCAATAAACCACTAGCCACCAACCACTTGCCACTACATATTCCGGAAAGTAAATCTAGACCCCACGCAACGGTTTGCGTCTCATGGACAAATCTTCATGTTGACAAATCTTCAGTTGCAGCCAATGCCCCGTAGTGTATATTGTTTTGCATCTATTGTATAACAAAGTCGTACTTTGTCCCAACTTTTCGATTTTGCATAGAGGACCCCCGAAATGCCCCACCGGGGAACATAATTAATTAGGCGAATCGGGAACATTCAGGGCCTTCAGTTGCTTTTTCTTTGGTCTTCCTGCATATCGACGAAAGAAGCCTTGGTACGTGCTCGAGTTAGGTCAGATCCCAATTATATTTCCCGATCGGGTAACGTAATGGACTAGATCAAGTAGTCATATTCTGCTCGAGGTGATCTTCATACTAACCATTGCGTTGACCGTTGCACTTCAACTGCAATTCTAGATTTTTCATAAAGGTTGCAAAAAAAATTTTCACGGTAATACAGTGAAATTTTTCAATCACCTGAGTTGCAGCCATGATAAATCTTTGAATATAAAAAGGGTAACATATCTGTTTGATTTAATTTCTGTATCAACACATTCATTCATTAATTTTTGTTGACAAATTAAATCATATTTTTAATTGTTGAATCCATTCATTCTTTTAATAGGTTTCAACTACTCACATTCATTAAATTTGATCAAATAACTCCATTCTTTACAAAATGTTATTCAACAAAGTCTTAACTTTCGCTTTGGCTACTATGGTTGCTGGGTTGCCAGTGGAAAAAAGAGAAACCACCTGTAAATTTCCAAGTGATGAAGGATTAATTTCTGTCACTTCAAATAAGGATAATGCCGGTTGGGCCTTATCTCCAGACCAAAAATGTACCGCAGGATCTTACTGTCCATATGCATGTCCTGCTGGTAAATTGATGGCCCAATGGGACTCTTCGTCTTCCGATTATTCTTATCCATCTTCCATGAATGGAGGAATTAAGTGTGGTGACGATGGTAAAATCTCAAAACCATTTAGTAACAAAGATTATTGTGTTGATGGTGAAGGTACTCTCAAAGCTAAAAACAAGGCTGACAAAGAAGTTGCTTTCTGTCAAACTGTCTTACCAGGTAACGAAGCTATGTTAATTCCAACCTCTGTTGATGGTAATGATGAAAATGATTTAGCCGTTCCAGGACCTGATTATTATGCAGGAACTGCTGCTCATTACTATATTAATAGTCCAGGTATCTCTACTGAAGATGCTTGTGTTTGGGGTTCAAAAGACAAAGCTCAAGGTAACTGGTCTCCATATGTTGGAGGAGTCAATATGGACAAAGATGGTAAAACTTACGTCAAAATCGGTTGGAATCCAAAATATATCGATGATTTCCAAGATAAACCAGATTTCGGTATTAGAGTTACTTGTGATGATGAAAGTAAATGTAGCGGATTAGACTGTGAAATCGATCCTTCTAAAAATGGTTACAATGGTATCAAAGGAGATTCCAATGAAAAATCCTTGGGTGCTTCTTTTTGTGTTGTTACTGTTAAAGATAAGGCTAATGCCAAGATTGAAGTGTTTTCTGTCTAAGTCTAGAGATGAATTACTTTTTTCATGTACATATGTATCGTAAATTTCGTTGATTTTGGTTTCGTTGATTTTGGTTTCGTTGATTTTGGTTTCGTTGATTTTGGTTTCGTTCGGTTTAGGTAGGAAAAATATATAGGAATATAAATTATAGAGTAAAAGCTTAACTGTAATTTCAGGTGGAAACTAGCACGAGCCCTCGCCAACCAGTGCCAAATTCGGGGGACCATTAGTTGCGAAAATATATTGTATAAGTCAGAAGTTCCATGAGTGGCATAGCTAAACCCAAACCCATTAAAGTATACGGTAGGGCCCACTATGCATGTACTAGCTGCAAAACATCAAAAATAAAATGTTCGGGTGATAAACCATGTACAAATTGTAAGAATTTAAATAAACCAGAAGCTTGCGTATATCCGGCGAGAGACCGGAAAATTATGATAATGGAAAGTGATTTGAATAAGTTACATGATAAGGTGAAATATTGGGAGAATTTGTTTGGTTCAAATGATAATAAAGTTGAAGATAGAATTGAAAAGCCTGTGATTCAAGAACGGCTAAATGAACAAGCTCCTGAAGTATTATATCGTAATTCGGGATTGGAAAACTTCCTAGTGTCTGATGATGCCAATGAGTCCATAAAATGGAAACTTATGAATGTGGTAAAGGGAAGACTCCCATCCAAACAAATGACTTTAAAACTCATACGAATAGTCCTTGAAAATTATGCCAATGAGTTTTATCTTATTGATCAGAATTCCTATCCACTGATGGTTGATGATATCTATTGTTTCTTTGAAGCTGCCGATAAGCAAGATGAAGCCAGGTTGAAATATTACAACGAAAGAGTTAAACGACAAAGATTGTGTTATTTCTTTATATTGATAGCATATGGGGAACAGATATCTAATCTACTTGCATCTCAAGACGATCAAATCCCGGGGATTCAATTTTATTTAATGGCGTCTGAATTATTCAATTTGACTCACGAAGTCGTTGGTTTGGAATTCATCCAGGCCTCAGTTCTACTTGCATTATATTCTGCCAATTTAAATCGATATAACACCGTATATAATTACTTTGGAGTGGCCATTAGATCTGCCATTTCTCAAGGATTTCATAGACAATCGGAAAATTTGCCCAATGCTGATAAAAACACTTTGATTGATCACGAAAAACGAAAACGTTTATGGTGGACTGTGTTTGTCACCGATGCTACTTGGACCTCAAGATTGAATTTCCCGTCTCAGATTGATTATACTGAAACAGACGTTGATCTTCCAGGAGAAAATGTCATTGATATCAACGATTCTTTCGATTATAATTTATTGGAATTCAATGTTCATCTAGCGAAATATATTTCGAAATCTATTGAAAGAATCTATGGTGCTCACATAAGAACTTTTTCAATCAACTACATCAATACTGAACAATTTAATCATAAAAAATTAATGCTGGATGTATTAAGTTGTTTCAGCGATTTAATAAAAAATTTTGAAATCCCTTATTTGTATCAGTATAAAAATTATTCAATTATTGAAAATGAAGGTAGAAAATTAGCTAATTTATTCTTGAGGTTTAATTTATTGGTATCTATGATCACCAAACCGTTAATATCGTCGATATTCAGAAGATATCAGTCGAACATTTTCGATAATCCAGAAGAAGTTGAGAATTTGGTCAATAAATCCATCTCTTGTTCGGTTGCAAATATCAACATTTTAGTCAAACTTTATGAAATTGGTCGTTTGTTTGTGGTAGGATTTTACGATAGTCAATACTTATTTACTTCTGCCTTGATCATTATCATGTCATCCATTACTGACCCTTCAAGTCTTGATATTGTTAATAAAGCGATTGCTTTATTAAAATACATGGCCTCCAATGGTAATATCAACGCCCAAAATTGCATCAAAAAATTGATCGAGGTTAATGACCATTTAGGGAGAACGCCTGATATTAATTATACACTTGGATTAGATGTTGATATTGATCAAGTTGTAAAGAAAGATGAAGATTTTGATCCCTCAAACCATTTCTACAATCCTTATGAAGACTACTCATTTGCTTCATTGTCAAATTTCAAACTCTTTAAACCTACATCAACTCCAGGTGGTTCAGTCCCCTCCATGGTCAGGGTCAATCAAACGAGCCAAAGCAAAAGTCCAATACCAATGGAGCCAAATCCTTACCATGCGTTAAATCCAAATCGAGAACTTCAAAACCAGTCCGTTCATAACAGATTGCAAAACGTCGCTGTGAATAGCAGTATGAGCGGCTATCCCAACTCAAATGGTCAAACGCCAATCTCTAGAGCCCCGATTTCTAATAATTTACCGGTAAATCTTCCCCTTCAAGTTCAATCTGACATGGTGTCGGAGACCAGACTTGAAATACCTTTACAGAGACCTTCATCTGGTAATGCATATGATGGCACTTCATATTTCCCCCAATCTTATGAACGGCCATTATCCAATGATCTTCTCACCAATAATCGGGTTTATAATTTAAGTGGTGAATCCCAGAATACTTTGTTCAATTTGATGAATAATTTACAGAGCCCCGAATTTATGAATTAGCCCATAATCACATTTTTGCATCTGAAACCTGTAGCCACATGTATTAGTATATTTACTTTTATGTACAATTAATACTAGATAATTAGTCAAAGTATGCTTCATCAAAATTGAACCCTTCGTTATCATTAAGTTGTTGTTCAATCATTTCTGTCCATGGTCCAACAAAATCAAGACCGACATTCTTGTTAGTGATGAACCATTCCATAACTTCACTCTCTCCTATGATATCACTCAACGGGGTTGCTATCTCTGGAGCAGTAAAATTATCATTCAACTTCGGGTCATTAGGTTTAGTCTGAGCTTGAAAGTTCATAGGAGTATTACGGGTATGGTTGTAAGGTGCTTGTTGTGTCAGTGAAGGAAGATACAGATTCAAATTAACTTCACTCCCAGATTTCGAACTAAGACTTGATTCAGTAGCAGTATTTCTAACAAAAGGTGGAAGTCTTTGGCCATATTGTTCTTTATATTGGATTCCAGGATCTTTCCATGTATTATCGTTGATCTTTGTGGTGGATTTCATCTCAGAACATAAATACATCAAAACATTGGAATATCTGGTACACAAATGAAGTTCATCTGGAGAGCAATCTCTCAATGTTATAGCGGCTTTCTTGATACTATGCATGATTTCATCTACTGGAATTAAAGAGAGGGATAGTATGGTAGCGTCGAAATTATCACCTCCAATTATAGGGGAATCTTTATCGGTTGTCAGCTTTTTATGAGCAGTTATAGTCAAATAGCATTTGACAATGAATGCCACAGCCCTGACAATTCTTGTGACCCATCTTACAGGCATAAATCTGAGCATTTTCAATTTATGAACTCTATGACCCACTGCCAACATTTCATTAGCTGCATAAAATGCCTGTTCGATATATTTTGCCGATTTTGAAATTTCATCCAACTTTAGGTTGACCTTTGTTCTTTTATTCTTCTTACCAACAGATGACGACGTTTCAATTTCAGTCTTGGGTGTAGGTGATAAAGCCAAAGAGTATACATATAACTTGGCGTAGTTAAATTCAAAGATATAACTTTCATGCTCAATGCAATCGTATAACTCCCTAGCCAATTTTGAGTTTTGGTCCAACAAGAGATTGGAATTTGTTAGATTATGATTTCTATAATTTGAAGGTTTCAATAACTTCCTATACTTTCTTTCCCAATTACTGATCAACGGAGAAAGAATATTCAAAACAGCCAAATTTTGCCTCTGGGTTAATCTCCCTAATTGAGCCTTGTAACCATATAAGGACTCATTACTCAACGACATGATTTGTAATAACTCAATTTTGGCCTTTTGCCTGAAACTGAACTTCATGGACTCATGAGATTTATCCTTTATTTCGTCTTCAGACATATTTTGAATTTTGTGATCGTGATCAAAATCAGTATCTTCATCTTCAAAACTATTTTCGTCATCAATTTCAAGTTCAGACAATGAATGTGATAACATAGATCGTCTACTGATATTCATGACACTATTGATTTCACTGATATGTGTGGCTAAAAATGTCTTGGGACTAACCTCCATAAATCCCATATCCTGAGCCAACCTAACCGCTGAACCTATTAACATCCAAGCCATTCTATAACTTCTTCTCATGGCCCCTAAACCTGCAAGATTCTGTTCTTTGCCTTTATCTTCCTGTCCATTTGGCTCATCATCATCACGATTATTACCATTATTATCTTCTGGTCGGTTAGCATAATCCATCCATCTCCAATGGATAGCTCTGGGATTCCATTCAGTTAATATCAAAAAGGCAAAAACGGTACCAACCGATCTGGTACTAGCTTCTGCCCATACAGTTTGAGAGATTAATCTTTGAACATATAACCATAATTTATCATGAATTTCTATATTACGAGGAACACCTTCTACATTCCCCGTGGTGATGTTATTGGGATTATCATCCAATGAATGATACCGAGAAGCAATGGTTAAAATGGCACATAAAAGAATTGGGTATCCAGCTAACACCTGTGGTTTATGTAAGAAATTGGGAATATGGGGAAAATACGGATGCATGGTTGTAAAGAATAAATTCACAAGCATTTCTGCTTCATATTCGGTGAGTAGCCCGTTTTCTCCAATATAATCAATATTGGAAAGTTTATTCGATCCTTTAGGTCTAATGGAAAATTCATTAGTAATAGGAATACTCATATAATTGGATTGATCTTGAATGTGTCTGGGTACTTTAGCAGGACCGCCAACCGCTTCGGCCATTATCTTCTTATAATTATCGATATCTTCAGGTGTCTGTCTCCCAGAATTTTCAGAGGTACTTGGTACCATACTCGAACCATTATTTGACATCATCCCATTATTACTCTTGTTGGTGTTGTCCCCATTCATGTCTTCTTCAAGTTGTTGATGTCTTTTATCGGCATCTATGTTATCTCTCTCGTCAGCTTTGGCAATGGTTCCGGCAGCTTTTGCAAGATAAACTAAGGCACCTTCCATAGTTGAAAAATGGCCCAGATCTGGAGCAGGATTAGCCTTATCTTGCTTAACATCGGCATCGTTCGTAGATTTCACTGATGAATGTTGTTGTTGTGAAGGGTCCATAGGATGGGATATAGGGTCAGCCATTTGAATTTGTGGGGTTGGTAAATTCTGGTCTTGATTTGATGAGTATGGACTTTGATTCCTAACCTCTGGGTTAGACATATTATTGAAAGACGAATAATATCTATAATCTGGACTCGACATAGCTCCAGCGTCAAGACTCCGTTTCTTCGGAATACTCCTGTTACTTCCTCCCCTTCTTGATTCTACAAACACGCAATCTTTCCGTTCTCTTCTACATCTAGCACATTTTCCTTCAATTGGATTATCAACTGAGCCTAGATCACATTTGACTTTCCGAAGTCGGCAATTCAAACAGGCCCTATAGTTTCTTTTGAATTTTGTTTTAGATGCCCTATCATCTTCCTCGGGAGACGCTATATTATTGGGCATTTGAGACATATAATCTGGGGATGTCATTACGGTTAATAATTTTTCAGTTTCCGTTGATAGCCGATGCGAATACCATATAAACTTTATCCCCACTTGAGGAGAGGCACACAACTTTAAATAACGACAGCAACACGAATAAGGGTATAGGTTGCATGACAAAGTACTAGAATAGAACATAAGTACAATGATGGGATTTAACATATACACTATAAACTTATTAAATAGTTGGTTATCTCTTACTTAACTGTAATTTCTTAACTTGTTCTTCGACAGATTTTAATTTGGCTTGCATTTCTTCTAAATCTTGGTTCAATCTACTTCTTTCATTAAAGATATTACTTTCCCATTGTCTGAATCTTTGTTCTTCAGCCTTAACTTGTTCAGTAAAGTATTTCTTTAAAGCATCTTCTTCTTCTTTGAATTTCGGATTATGGAATCTTCTTGGTTTTTTGATTGAAGATTTCTTGATAACTTCCCCATTTTCATTAACAATTTCATCATTATTTTCATCACTGCCTAACTTGATCGACCTGAAAGTTTCAAAGTGCAATTCATTAGTTGATAATACCAAATCTAACATATTAGTCCTTAATAATAAAGATCTTAATTTTTTGAAGTCACAATGATTTTCATTTTCAACTTCAACAAATCCCCAAGGATACTTTCTACCTCTTACAAAATTTCCTTTTGAAATTTCATATTCTTGCTCTGACCCAATAACTGAGAAAGGCATAGCTTCGATTAATTGTTTGGAATGTTCAGCACTTGCAGGATCATCTAAATCTAATGGAGGTGTATAAATATTGATATCTTGAGCTTCAATTATATCTCTTATTCTGCTTTTGAAATTATCTAATTCAGTTGGATTCAAAGTATCACTTTTAGCAATAACTGGAATTAAATTGACCCTAGTACTTAATCTTTTCATAATTTCAATATCTAAAGGTTTTAAACTATGACCAGTTGGTCTGATGAAATAAAGACATGCATGAACTCTCAAGTCTTTCTTTTCTAATCTATTTGGTTGTTGTTCTTGTTTCATATAATTCTCGTGTTGGTCATCAATAAAATCAATGATCGGTGTCCAACTATCATGATTATTAACATTGGAACCAAATCCTGGTGTATCAATGATATTCAATCTAACCTTGAAGTTCTTTTCTTCTAACAAGGCCCTTATAATATCAATGTCAACAGTTTGATGAGGATTGGTAAATTTATTATGTCTTTCATTTGGATCTAACGTAGCCTTCAAATTCGATTGGAATAACGTGTTAATAAATGTAGTTTTACCCAATCCGCTTTCTCCACAAACCATGATGGTAAACGTGGCTCCTTGTTTGGATACAATTTTATATCTTTGGTTAGGTAAATTAGCAATTCCAATTGGTTCGACCATTTTTGATAAAGTGATAGGTTTTTTCTGAAAAAAATCCTTGTTTATTTCATTGACGAACGCGTAGGTTTATCGATCTGTGCACGCATTCTCTTTTGACGGTGAGACTAATTTTAACTATTAGAGAATAGAGACTACAATTTCGCCTTAATATATTCAGTTTTCTAACTTGTCAACAACTAATAAAACATAACAACAATAATAAAAAATATTTATATGGTAATTCTCAATCGATAAAAAATGATTGCGTTCCCAGAAACACATTTTTTTTTCCGATATCTTGTGTTAAAAGTAACTAAGCACAATTATTCTTCATCATTTTTTAATTCTTGTTGTTGCTCTTCAGGTTGAACTGGAGCTTCGGACAAGTCAGTCCACAAGGTTAAGTTATCTTTCAATAATTGCATAATTAAAGTAGAATCTTTATAAGAATCTTCAGACAAAGTTTCTAAATCGGCAACGGCATCATCAAAAGCTTGTTTAGCTAAATGACAAGCTCTGTCTGGAGAATTTAAAATTTCATAATAGAATACAGAGAAGTTCAAGGCCAAACCTAATCTAATTGGATGAGTTGGGGATAATTCAGTAACGGCAACGTCACTAGCAGATTTATAACTTTCTAAAGATAAATCAGCAGCTTCTTTTCTCTTTTCACTAATAGTGAATTCGGCTAAATAACGATGGTAATCACCTTTCATCTTATAGTAGAAAACCTTAGATTCACCGGTTTGAGCAGAATTGATCAAGTGGTTGGTCAAAACATCCAAGATATCTTCACAAATCTTGGATAATTCAGCTTCAATATTGCTTCTGTAATCTCTAATTAAGCCAACTTGAGATTTGTTACCTTTAGCTTCTTCCTTTTGTTCAATAGAACTTACGATTCTCCAACTGGCTCTTCTAGCTCCAATTACATTTTTGTAAGCTACAGATAATAAGTTTCTTTCTTCGACAGATAATTCTTGACCTGAACAAGCAACAGCTTTCATGTTTTCAACCATTTCTTCATATCTTTCAGCTTGTTCGGCTAATTTGGCCAAGTACACGGAATCTTCACGGGAAGTAGACATTATTGATATTCTTTCTTTTATTACTTAAAAAGTTGATACTAGAAATGTTAGTAAATGGGCGTGTGTTTTTTTCCCTTCATTCGCACCGTCCACATAAAAGCAACAAATGTTATGATTTCACCACGACAGACTGTTGACCAAAAAGTGAAAAATACATCGAGAATTAATCGACGTCATTGATATAGTGTAGTGTATAGATCGAATGAACAATATATTGGGATTTGAAAATATGAAATCACGTCAAATTCACCTGTCTAGACGCATGTTTTGATTCAATTGCCGTGACAAAAAAAAAACAAAGCCCCACCACAAATCCATTCTCCATCAAACCTACCACCACTACACACCCATCACGTTCTTGCCGTTGTCTACTTGTAACACATCAATTCCGCAATACGACACGTATGATTAATTGGTAAATAAATGTGTCAAAGCAAACAACAAGTCGAGATAAATCGTCGGGGATGAAAGATATACAACAACTAAACATTGGAATCAATACAATCAATGGATCAATCCATCATGATATATATATGGGCGATAAAAAACAATTGGGATTTATTTGTGAAAATTAAATTTACATACCTTCAAATAGAAATTATTCGAATTGACTTTTAAGGAGTAGTTAAAAAAATTTCGTTGAATTTGCCTCAACCCAGTTGGAAATGAGTGAGCAAAAGTGGCCAAAAATGGACAATCCACATCCGCGGTGACGTGGACCACTCAAAAGAGGCAGTTGAGAGTTGACAAAATATAAAACTGACGAGTGAGAAAATCAATTAAGGGAATCGAGGAAATTCTGCCCATGCAGGCATTGAGAGACCGAGCAGAGAGAAATTTCTACAATTGGCTGCGAAATTATCTATTCATCATTAGTCCATCTCCATAGTTTCAAAAGCTTCGTTCTTGACTATTGAACCCTTTACTTTTTTCAGCTTGACACCAAATTTATCACCTAAAAGTTTGATTAATTGATCGATAACTGGATTGTTCAATGAAAATGTTGAATTTGAGTAGCTTGGTAATTGATTACCCCCAGTTAATTGAACTATTTCATTGTTAAGATTGTTAATGACAATGGTAAATCCAATAGTACTCTTGTTTTTAACTAATGATTCGTGTTTGATCAATTTTAATGCATTAACATCGGAAAACTTGATGCTGTTTTCGTTTAAGATACTTTTAATTGGTAAAAATTTCATGATTTTGATTGGTTTGAAGTTGATTAAATTATGGTTTACAATTTCATTAAGTCCAAATTTACTTTCAACAAATCCCTTTGTAACTTGTTGTATTTCTTCATCGGTGTTAGCCTTGAGGGGGAAATTATCCGAAAGATAGCTCAATTTAAATGGGTAAACTGAATAAGACTTATCAATTTTACCCAAGTAAGATCTTGAAGTTTTGAGTCTTAATTGATAATTTATAATGAAATCTCTTACATAGATATGAGGTTCTATATTCATCTCCCCAGATTTATTATTTAATCCGGTATATTTGTTAAGTTCTTCAGTGGTGATTAACCCTAATTGTTCAAATTCATTAATACTTGCAACCGTAATTTCAACTTTATAAACTTCTCCTCCGTTAACTACGAAATCTTCATCCTTCTTATCGGATTCTATTTCTAATTTTTTTAATATAATAGCCTCTTGATCGGCTTCATCCCATTTGATACCTTTATACCCTTTTTCTTGTAAGATATCATTCTGTCCCGATAAAAATCTTCTAATAACTCTGATTTCACTTCCAGGAATAACTCTACAATTAAAGGCTTCAGCAATGGAATCAACTACCGTTTTTAAAAGTCTCCCGGTGATTTGTTGTTTACCAAATTCATTTTGGATTTCAACAGGGATTTTTTCGGGAGTTAAACTTAATCCAAGTAATGAAGTTACCACTTGTTTAATATAATGATTAGCAGCGATAGTATCAGCTTTTGGTCCTAAAATAGGACCAACTGGTTTATCACCTGGAGGGTAAATGACTAAAGTATGTTTCACCTCGGCCACATAACCATCAACACTTACCCCCATACAGACAGTAACCACATCACCTTGGGAGAATTCCATAGCATCATCAGATTCGGGAGAATAATTAGAAATGATTTCATTGATATTGAACGAGGTTGGAGTACTGATGTTGTTTTCACTTTTGACATAAACTCTGGCCAACATTCTTGCCATTAACGAATCAACAATCAAACAAATTTGAGAGATTGGTTTAACTGGTTGAGATTGATAATGGTACATTTGATTAATCAAATCGATGGTATATTTCAATGCAGTTTCAACGATATGACCAGCAGTTCTGTATTTGTCAAGGACAGCTTCATCCAACACATTTTTTGTTTTTAAAAGACGGTTTTCATCATCTTTATGAATAGCTAATTGATTCATGTCTTTATTCTAAGTAAATTTTCACCTCATCTCAATTTTTCACCTTAAAGAGCCAAGTGACACAAAATCTGCGATGAGCAAATTTTCGCAGCCATAAGTGATGCCGGTACAGATTCGATTATTCCCTAGGATATATATTAGGTATTAGATATATAAATGATGATGAAAAAGGGAGAAAAAAAAACCTATAAAATAATAATAAAAGTCTATAATACAATGCAAAGTAATAATATCATAATTCCGAGTTGTCCAAGAAGAAGTAATTACCATTGGACTTTTGTTCCTTATCCATTTGAGAATCTTTCTTGTTAATTCTTGGTCTGAAAGAATTTGGATCACGTCTAAATGTGACATTCAAATTCTTCAAGAAACGATTACACCCGGTTAATAAAGATTCTGGTGATTTGGCAATAGTATCCTTGGAAGGTTTACCCTCAAATACAATAACTCTATCGGCTAAATAGGTAGCCATAATAAAATCATGCTCCACAATAAAAGCAGTCTTTTTAGCATGTAAAATAAATCTTCTGATAACTTTAGAACAGACAATTCTTTGTTCCGAATCCAAGTATGCAGATGGTTCATCAATTAAATAGATATCAGCTGGGATACCTAATGCTAATACAATAGCAACTCTTTGTAATTCCCCACCAGAAAGTGTTTGAACTTCTTGATCGATAATGTTTTCAATTTTTAATGGTTTAACCACATCAGTTTGAAATTGTGGATGTAAGAAACTTGCTCTAATTTTCTTGAAGAATAATTGACGAACAGTACCTGGGAATTTTGGTGCAATCTTTTGGGGTTTTAAACTGATATTCAATTTTGGAATTTCTTGTCCATTATCTGGAGCTGTTAAACCGGCTAAAAGTTTACAGAATGTAGTTTTACCAGTACCATTTTCACCCATCATAACCAAGATTTCGGAGTTGGTAAAATCACCTTCTTCGACTCTTAATTTGAAATCACCTTGAGTCTTTTGCATAGCTGGGTAAGTCAAAGCTTGAGATCTATCTAATTCCAACCCATCAGCTGCATCAGCCAATTTAAATTGTAAAGATTCCTCTCTGAATTTCATATTTTCCGTTGGAATGTAACCATCTAAAAAGATATTGATACCTTCTCTAACACTATTAGGTAAAGTTACAACCCCATAAACAGATGGAGCACCATACAATATACAAACGAAATCAGATAAATAATCTAAAACAGACAAATCATGTTCCACACAAATAACATAAGTAGTTGGGTCTAAAAGACTTCTAATGATTTCAGCAGCTCTCAATCTTTGTTTAACATCTAAATAAGATGAAGGTTCATCAAACATGTAAACATTTGCTTTTTGAACACATGTCATACCAAGAGCAAATCTTTGTAATTCACCACCCGATAAGTTTTGGATTTCACGGCCCATAACACCTCTCAATTCAAGAACATCCAAGGTATAATCATATTCGGCTTTTCTTTCTAATCTTGCATTCAAAATACCTTCAACGGTTTTAACAGGAGACTTGGCCAAAGCTCTTGGGATGTTATCCACATATTGAGGTTTAATAATAGCCTTGATATTATCTTCCAATACTTTATTCAAATAATTTTGTAACTCACTACCTCTAAAGTATTTCAAAATTTCTTGCCAATCTGGGGGGTTATCATATTTACCCAAATTTGGTTTTTGTTTCCCGGCCAAGATCTTTAAAGCGGTTGATTTACCTATACCATTAGTACCCACTAATCCTAATACTTGACCAGGTCTTGGGGTTGGTAATCTATGCAATTTAAAAGAATTGGCAGAATATCTATGAGTGGTTTCGGCATCTAAATTGGTTGGCAAATTAATGATATTAATGGCATCAAAAGGACATTTTTTAACACAAATACCACATCCAATACACAATGTCTCAGAAATGAAAGCGATTTTAGAAGTTGGTGTAACTTCAATACATAATTTTCCAGTTTTAACAACTGGACAACCTTTCCGACATTCTTGTCTACATTTCTTAGGTTTACATTTATCTGTAGACACAATGGCAATTCTAGTATTCTTACTACTCATTTTAATTTTATTTTATGTTGCCTTGTAGAAATTTTTCAAATGTGTAGGACAAAAAAATTTTATTTTCGATCAATGAGGTGAAAAACGGTGCAGCATTCTGAGACTTACTTCGGTGGGTTGTCGCTGGCCACCGCGAGTTAGGTCGATGAAAAATTGGTTTTACCGTTGCTCGTACGTCAATGGTTACGCGACTGGTCTGTAGCGTTCATCCTGATAATTAGAAATGGTTGCGATTTCATTGGTCGACAGCTTTGAAGGTGTAAGTTGCAAAATTACCTATGCCACTTTCAGGGTGGTTTTGATGGTGGTGATTCAATTGGGGGGTTGTCGTACGGATATTTTCTTCGGCTCTGATTCGATTGTGTACTGCATTACATTTGTCATTCGGTCAATAACCGTTGATGAGATGGTAACGACACGATATTCTCCCATGGTGTTTTCAGTTTGCAGTCAATTTGTGGTTTTGTTTATGTTTCGGGGGTCGTGCGGGAACTGCTGCAACTGGTGATTTTTTTTGGTGAAATGAATGTTGGTATTGGGCGAAGACGAGTGGGTTTTGAATCGGTGTGTTATCAGCCGGTGTATTATGAGCCGGTGTTTTTTATACTTTACTGGGGAATAACTGTAGCTTTTTATGTCTTTCAACCAACTATGCAGTTTAACCTGTGAAATTTGCGAGACACTTTTTTGCAACCATAATATTTAGGTTTCACATATTTTAATTGACCGATAACGACCTTTAGTGGTACCTTTTCTGAATATTTCCTGTATCCCCCTATGTAAGACATTTCCAAGGCTCTTTAAATTGGCTTACCCAATTCTATAGCTTAAAGAACATTGGAAGTTGAAATTCACCGGTTTTTTCTTCAGTAGGTAAAGAAGATTAAGCATTAGGTGAATTACCCTTTTGCTTAACCAGGAGATTAGTGCACAAATAAGTATATTGACAATGAAGCAGCTTAACTTTGACTATGTAACAAAGAATGTATATAAGCCAGTATATGTAAGCTATATGTAAGCTATATGTAAGCTATATGTAAGCTATATGTAAGCTATATGTAAGCTATATGTAAGCTATATGTAAGCTATGAATACCTTGCGTGGTAGTGGTGCACACAATTTAACAAATGTTGCAAATCTGCATCTCATTCCAGACATAATCACACTAAATAAGTATAAGCTTAACACAAACTAAACAGAATCCAAAACAAACCAGAAGACCATCCCGATACTTTATACTTGCAAAATCCATAAACCAGCCATCAACCATAACTACACATCATATCAGTCCCCCAATACTCCCCACCAACTAGTCCATAGATCGAACGCGGAGATAACTGATTATGCCAAACACTACTATTTCTCCAAGTTGGTCAATTCTTCTTCACGAGACACCGGGATTATCTATTCGGTCTACGATCCTCCCAGCCCCTTATAATTGGACAACCAATTCTCTTTCAACCAGTTTTTTTTCAACTCTACCAATAAATTGCCTGCCAAAAATTGTGTTTCTGGCCTCTTATTACACCTCCCTCCTCACCAGCACGCCCCGTCTGTCAGTCGGTCTCATTCCCCAGTCGCACCATATCCAGAATCGGCACTGAAAAAAAATTTTATACCTTCTTTGGTGTTTTTTTTTCGTTCAATAGTTTTCCACAGTTGGTGTATCGTGTTTTTGACTGGAGGTGAATTGGCAAATATTTTATATAGAAATACTATAAATTGATAATTCCCCACAACATCCTAACACCATGGTGAAACAATTCATCCCCAAAGAAGCAGAAGAGTATCCCGAATTATATGGCTTGAGACGTTCCGCTAGAGATAGGAAGCCCGCTTTCGATATGGATGATGATTCTGATGTTGATGATTTTCATGACAAGGCAAATTACAACGCTGGAGATGATTTCATTGATGATGACGACGACGAAGAAGACGAAGAGGAAGACGACGACGATGATGGGGATTTTGGATCCACTAGAAAGGCCAAGAAGAAGAGAGGTAAGAAACTGAAACCCACCAAATCTTCGAGGGTCATTCCACGTCCACAAGAGCCAATTTTAAGTTCCGATTCTGATTCCGATGGAGAATTTCAAGTGGGATATAAACCAAAAACCAAACGTAGAAGAAGGAATCAATCGAAATCATCTAAACTGCAACAACAAAGTGAAATAAGGTTCCTGTCTCGAAATGCTCGACAAGTCAATTATGCCGTTGATGAAGAAAATGATGAAGATTTACTTGAATCGGATAAAAATGAAGATCATGAAACCAATGGGTATGAATATTATGATTATGAATCGGCTGAGCCAGAAGATGCTATTGATTTAGTAGTTAATCATAAATTAAATTCCGAGATCCCAGAAGTGACAAACGAGCCAAAACTCGATCATCTATTTTTGATTAAATGGGTGGGGATATCTCATTTGCATAACAGTTGGCATCCGTATTCCGAATTAAGAAATTATAAAGGATTTAGGAAAGTCGATAATTACATCAAACAGTTCATATTAATAGACCGAGAAATTCGAAATGATCCTTATACTACAAAAGAAGATATAGAGAGTATGGATATAGAAAGAGAACGGAAATTAGATGAATTGGAAGAATTCACCAAGGTCGATAGAATCGTTGATAGTAAGAGATTTACCGATGAAAATGGTCAAAATAAATTACAGTACTTTGTCAAATGGAGAAGACTATATTACGATGAGAATACTTGGGAAGACGCAGAACAAATCGCTACGTTGGCTCCTGCTCAAGTAAATAAATATCAATCAAGACTCAAATCTAAGATTTTACCGAATTTATCTGCCACTTATCCATTAAGTCAAAGACCAAGATTCGAAAAATTAATCAAACAACCAGCATTCATTAAAAATGGAGAGTTGAGGGATTTTCAACTTACGGGCCTTAATTGGATGGCATTTCTTTGGTCTCGTAATGAAAATGGTATATTGGCCGATGAAATGGGGTTGGGTAAGACAGTTCAGACCGTTGCATTTCTAAGCTGGTTAATTTATGCTAGAAGACAAAACGGTCCTCATTTAATTGTTGTTCCTTTGTCCACCATGCCAGCATGGCAGGAAACTTTTGAAAAATGGGCACCCGATTTAAATTGTATTTATTATGTTGGTAATACTGAGGCTAGAAAAGTCATAAGAGATTACGAACTTTATAATGACAATGGGAAATACAAATTTAATATTGTTTTAACGACCTATGAATATATCTTAAAGGATAGAAGTGAATTGGGAGGTATTAAATGGCAATTTTTAGCCGTAGATGAAGCTCATAGATTGAAAAATACTGAAAGTTCATTATATGAATCTTTGGCATCTTTTAAAGTATCTAATAGGTTATTAATCACGGGTACTCCTTTACAAAATAACATTAAAGAACTTAGTGCATTATGTAATTTCTTGATGCCTGGAAAATTTGATATTGAACAAGAAATTGATTTTGAAACTCCAAATGATGAACAAGAACAATATATCAAAGATCTACAAAAGAAAATCTCTCCATTCATATTGAGAAGATTGAAGAAAGATGTCGAAAAATCTTTACCTTCAAAGACTGAAAGAATCTTGAGAGTTGAATTATCTGATCTTCAAACCGAATATTACCGTAATATTATCACTAAAAATTATGCTGCATTAAACGCAGGGGCTGGCTCAAATATGCAAATCAGTTTACTAAATGTCATGAGTGAATTAAAGAAAGCTTCAAATCACCCATACCTCTTTGATGGTGTTGAAGATAGGGTGTTGAGAAACTATGGATCTAATACCAGAGATCTGATTTTAAGAGGTATGATTATGTCATCGGGTAAAATGGTTTTATTGGAACAACTCTTAACTAGATTAAAGAAGGAAGGCCATAGGGTTTTAATTTTCTCACAAATGGTTAGAATTTTGGATATTTTGGGTGATTATCTTTCAATCAAAGGATATCAATTTCAAAGGCTCGATGGTGGTATACCAAGTTCCCAACGTAAAATATCTATTGATCATTTCAATGCTCCCGAATCCAAAGATTTTGTATTTTTATTAAGTACAAGAGCCGGTGGATTGGGTATTAATTTAATGACAGCCGATACAGTAATTATTTTCGATTCTGATTGGAATCCTCAAGCTGATTTACAAGCTATGGCGAGAGCTCATCGTATTGGACAAACTAAACATGTTAGTGTTTATAGATTTGTCAGTAAAGATACAGTTGAAGAAGAAATTTTAGAGAGAGCAAGGAAAAAGATGATTTTAGAATATGCAATTATTTCCTTAGGTATCACCGATGGTAATGGTAAAACTAAAAAAGATAATGGCCCCAGTTCAAATGAATTGAGCCAAATTTTAAAATTCGGTGCTGGTAATATGTTTAAGGAAAATGATAACCAAAAGAAATTAGAAGAATTAAACTTGGATGAAGTTTTGGATAATGCTCAAGACCACGTAACAACACCAGATTTAGGTGAATCGAATTTAGGATCTGAAGAATTTTTAAAACAATTCGAGGTCACTGATTATAAGGCAGATGTTGAATGGGATGATATTATTCCACAAGAAGAGTTAGCCAAACTCAAAGACGAAGAAAAGAAGAGGGCTGATGAACAATTTTTGAAGAATCAAATTGAAATGTATTCCAAAAGACGTGCTGCCGTTAAAACACTTACACAACCAGATGACTTTGATGACGATGACGCTGAATTAGCTAATCACGATTTGAGTGAAAAGGAAGTTAGAGCTATCTATAGAGCCATATTAAGATTAGGTGATTTAACAGGAAAGTGGGAACAGTTAGTTGAAGAAGGTAGCATTTCCAATAAGAAACCTGTATTAATCAAAAATGCATATAATGAAATCATCATTAAAGCAAAACAATTAGTTAAAGAAGAAGAATTAAGACGAGAAAAAGTATTGAGTGAATTAGAACAACAAGTCACGAACAGTAAATTGAATGATGGTACCGCATTATGGGTTGCTAAAAAGAAGGAGAAGAAAGCAGTATTATTTGAATATCAAGGAGTCAAAAACATTAATGCCGAATTGGTATTGAATAGACCAAAAGATATGAAATTATTGGATGAATTAATTCCTTCTGATAATCCTATAACCTGGAAAATTCCCAAAGCTCCTAAACCAGTTACTTCATGGGATTGTGAGTGGACAGTCACCGATGATTCTAAATTATTAATTGGTATTAAAAAATTCGGATATGGATCATGGCATCAAATTAGAGATGACCCTTTGCTTGGATTCCAAAATAAATTGTTCATTGATAAAGAAAAGCTCGAAAAGATTGAAAAGTCTAAAGATGAACAAGGCAATGAAATAGAAAAGAAAGTCATGGTTAGCAGAGTTCCTGGAGCCGTTCACCTTGGTAGAAGAGTTGATTATCTTTTCAGTTTATTACATTCAACAGAGCCCCACAAAGAAGCTAATACGACTAATCATGTCAAAAAGGAGATCAAACCGAAGAAGAGAGTTAAATCCGAATCTCCTGAACTTTTGAAAAAAAAGAGAAGAGTCGAAAATGAACGAGAGAGTTCGGCCAATAATACGCCAAATGGATCCGATACTGGCAACAATACTCCAAATGGAGCAAGAAAACCAACGAAAATGAAGATCAAACCCGAGAAGCCAGCAACTCCTCAACCTGATGATGATTTAGAATACGCTAGTATGGATGAAATGGTATGTAAAAAAGCGTTGAAACCAGTATCAAAATCATTAATGACATTACATAAAGGATCTAAGGGAATTGAAAAACTGGAATTCAAAAAGCTCTTAAAGACTGAATTACTCAAAGTGGGTGAATTCATTGATGATGCAACCAAGAAAGAGGAGGAGAATAAGAAACTTGGTAAACACTTGTGGAGTTATGCATCATTATTTTGGCCTGCTAAAGTTCCTAGTGCCAAAATTAGGGATATGTACAATAGAATTAAAACCGCCAAGAGTGGTTCCGATTGAACTACTACCTTGTATAAATAAATAGTAAAATACAGTATAATAGCGTAGCTGAACCAGATCAAAAGGCTCCGGGTAATACACAGGACAACCCCCCCCCCCCCCCCCTGGCGCGTTAGCGTGTCTTTCTCAGAATAGAAAAATTTTCACCTCATCAAGTGCATATCAGGAAAAACTGTTTTTTAGCTTTAACTCACACAGTTTTTAGTATAGTATATTTGAGATTTATAGAGGTTTTATCATTACTTTTATAATTCATTAACTCAAAGTACTACCAATCTCCAACAGATAATTTTATTAAAAAAATAAAAAAAATCGGAAAATTTAAAAAAGATATATATCATAAATTAAACTAATCCTCAACATGTCTACTGATCCAACTCAAATCCAAGAATCCTTAGAAAACTTGTCTTTAGACAACAAAAAGGAAGAAACCCAAACCCCAACTGAAGCTCCAAAAGAAACCGGTGAAGAATCTAAAGATTCGGTTGCTGAATCAACTGCTTCCTTATACGTTGGAGAATTAAACCCAACTGTTAGTGAAGCTTTATTATTCGAAATCTTTTCTCCACTTGGTCAAGTTTCTTCCATTAGAGTTTGTAGAGATGCCATCACCAAGAAATCTCTTGGTTATGCCTACGTCAATTTCGCCAAAGTTGAAGATGGTGAAAAGTCTATTGAAGAATTAAACTATTCTTTAATTGAAGGTAGACCTTGTAGAATTATGTGGTCTCAAAGAGATCCTTCTTTAAGAAGAAATGGTGAAGGTAACATTTTCATCAAGAATTTACATCCTGCCATTGATAACAAAGCTTTATATGATACTTTCTCCGCTTTTGGTAGAATTTTATCCTGTAAAGTTGCCGTTGATGAATTAGGTAACTCTAAATGTTTTGGTTTCGTTCATTATGAATCCGCTGAAGCTGCCGAAGAAGCCATTGAAAATGTCAATGGTATGTTATTAAACGATCGTGAAGTTTTCGTTGGTAAACATATTTCCAAGAAAGACAGAGAAAGTAAATTCGAAGAAATGAAGGCTAACTTCACCAATGTTTTCGTCAAGAACTTGGCTCCAGAATTTTCTGAAGATGAATTACTCAAATTGTTCGAACCTTTCGGTAAAGTCACTTCTTCTTACTTAGAAAAAGACCACGAAGGTAAACCAAAAGGTTTTGGTTTCGTTAATTTCGAAAACCACGAAGACGCCGTTAAAGCCGTCGATGAATTAAATGATAAAGAAATCAATGGTCAACCAATTTACGTTGGTAGAGCTCAAAAGAAGAGAGAAAGAATGGAAGAATTAAGAAAACAATACGAAGCCACCAAATTAGAAAAATTATCTAAATACCAAGGTGTCAACTTATTCATCAAAAACTTGGATGACTCTGTTAATTCTGAAAAATTAGAAGATGAATTCAAACCATTCGGTAATATCACCTCCGCCAGAGTTATGGTTGATGAACAAGGTAAATCTAAAGGGTTTGGTTTTGTCTGTTTCACTTCTCCAGAAGAAGCTACCAAGGCTATTACTGAAATGAATCAAAAAATGGTTGAAGGTAAGCCATTATACGTTGCTTTAGCTCAAAGAAGAGATGTTAGAAGATCTCAATTAGAACAACAAATTCAAGCCAGAAATCAAATGAGAATGCAAAATGCTGCTGCTGCTGCCGCTGCTGGTGGTGCTTTACCAGGTCAATTCATGAACCCAATGTTCTACGGTCAACAACCAGGTTTCTTCCCACCACCAGGTGCCAACGGAGGTAGACCAAATGCTGGACCAAATGGTGGGCCAAATGGGGGACCAAATGCTAACCCACAAATGATGATGGCTGCTGCCGCCGCTGCTGCTGCTAGAGGTGGACAAATGCCACCTCCACAAGGTGCTGGATGGGGTAGACCAGGACCAAATGGTCAACCAATGCCACCAGTTTACGGTATGCCACCAGTTTACCAAAATGGACCAAACGGTCAACCAATGCCAGTTGATCAACAAAGAAGAGGAGGTCCAGCTCCTGGTATGTACCCACCAAATGGTAGACAACCAACTAAATCTAGAGATTTAGCAGGTATTCTCTCATCAGTTCCACCAGAGCAACAAAAGAGAATTTTGGGTGAAGAATTATACCCAAAGATTGTTAACACTGGTAGAGCTACCGAAGCTGAAGCTGCTGGTAAAATCACTGGTATGATGTTAGATTTAGATAATCAAGAAATCTTATCATTATTAGAAGATGATGAATTATTCAACAATCATTTCGAAGATGCTTTAACTGCTTACGAAGAATACAAAAAATCAAGTGAAGATGCTTAAATGTAAAAACTTGACAGTTATTGGTTAAAGTATATTAAGAAATCTTGTAAGCTTAAGGGCTAGAGCTATAGTTACCACTAAAGCTAAAGCTATAGCTAACTAGGAGCAATTGGGGTTGTGTTTTTCTTTGGATTAGTTAATATATGTAAATATATATTTAGTGAAAAAAAATAATAAAATGTTCTCAATATTCCTTGTAGTTGGTACTGTCGTGAAATGGTACTGTCGTGAAATGGTACTCCGGTCTCATGATTGTCTCACTGAGTGTCAAATGACGTCGTATGAGGCTCATGAGCCCCATCGAAATCGATAGAAGTTGCTCACACCGTTGCTCACCGCAGCAGTGGTTTTACTATTGCTGAAGGAACTCGCGGTATAAATAGTACGATTGCCCCAAACTTTTATTTGCAACAATGGAAGATTTATTTGCTTATGCTAGTGATGAAAAAGTCATTTCAATTAAAGATCTCCCAAAAGATCAACAACTGAAATTCTCTGGTAGAATACTCAATTGTATGACCACAATTCCTAATCAAATTTCTAAAGATTATAATGATTGGAAAGTTGAGCCTATCAGAGGTCAACTGTCGCTTTATTCTTCCCATTTTTTTTTATCTCGTCATACCGATTGGGAAACTCACTTGATTGGATGGACGGGAGAATTGGTGAATCGTCAAACCAATGTTGATATGGTTACTGCCGAAAACATTCAAGATGACCCTCTTTATTTAAGTGAGGAAGATAAATCAAATATTGAAGGTGATATCAGATCCATGAATGAAACTGATAATATCCATCCTATTTGGCTTTTGAGAAGAGACCAAGAAAGATGGAGAAGATATGCTGAGAATTCAATTTGGCCGATTTTCCATTACATTCAAAGTCAACCCAAGACGAGTGGAGAAGGTGAAACTGATAGTTGGTATGATTACGTTAGATTTAATGAAAGTTATTTGCAAAAAATCAAAAGTATTTATAAACCGGGTGATATAATTTGGATCCATGATTATTATTTACTCTTATTACCTCAATTACTAAGAATGGAATTTCCCAATGTCCACATAGGGTTTTTTCTTCATACTCCATTTCCAAGTTCCGAATATTTTAGATGTATCCCAAAAAGATCGGAATTATTGGATGGGATGTTGGCTAGTGATAGTATAGTATTTCAATCCGAATCTTTCCAAAGGCATTTCATTAGTTGTTGTGCAAGAGTATTAGGCTGTGAAATAAAGGGTAATAAAGTATTGGCTTATGGGAATAATATCCAAACTGATACTTTACCAATTGGTATTGATAGTTTGAAAATCCAGAAGGATGGTTTTAATCTGGGAATAGATGAGAAAGTCGACGCTTTGAAAGAAATCTATC
The DNA here is from genome assembly GCA_030574815.1 of Yamadazyma germanica. Lineage (NCBI taxonomy): Eukaryota > Fungi > Ascomycota > Pichiomycetes > Serinales > Debaryomycetaceae > Yamadazyma > Yamadazyma germanica. The sequence continues at coordinate 22,589 of JAJMFS010000020.1, read as the reverse complement.
AAGGTAAAAAAATCATCATTGGTAGAGATAGATTAGATTCGGTCAGAGGTGTGGTTCAAAAACTTGAGGCCTTTGAAATGTTCTTACAGATGTATCCTGAATGGAGAGATCAAGTGGTATTAATTCAAGTTTCAAGTCCAACTTATTCAGCCCATGCCCGTAAAACTGAAAAAAGGGTGACTGAATTAGTGAATCATATTAATAGTGAATATGGTCTGTTAAACTCAACTCCAGTTTCCCATTATCAAATGAGGATTAATAAAGATGAATATTTAGCCCTTTTGAGGGTTGCCGATTTAGCTATAATTACATCTGTTAGAGATGGAATGAATACCACCTCATTGGAATTCGTGGCATGTCAAGAAAAGAATCACTCACCATTGATTTTGAGTGAATTCAGTGGTTCTGCTTCTGTACTTGATGAAGCCATTTTAGTTAACCCTTGGGATTCGGTGGGAATTGCTCGGACTATAAATTCCTGTTTAACTATGTCAGATAATGAAAAGAGAAACTATGAAGAAAAATTATATAAGAAAGTGGCGTCAAACACGATCCAAACTTGGACTAATAATTTCTTGAAATCTTTAGTTAAACAACTCGTGTCTAGTCATAATCTTACTTATACTCCAGCTTTGAACAGACCTCAATTACTTCATCATTATCAACAATCAAGTAGAAGATTATTTTTGTTTGACTATGATGGAACTCTTACCCCAATTGTGTCTGATCCTGAAGCGGCTATTCCCTCTAAAAGACTAAATGACATTATTGATATATTATCATCTGATCCAAAAAACCAAATTTGGATAATAAGTGGTCGTGATCAAAAGTTCTTGGCTAAATGGTTTGGGAAGAAGAATATTGGATTATCGGCAGAACATGGATGTTTTATGAGAGATTTAGGGTCTGACGAATGGGTTAATTTAGCGGCTTCTTTTGATATGTCATGGCAAGTTAAAGTTGAGGAAATCTTCAAAGAATTCACCGAAACGACACCAAATTCTCAATATGAAAAGAAAAAAGTGGCTTTAACTTGGCATTACCGTAGAGCTGATCCTGAATTAGGACAATACCAGGCTGAACAGCTTGTTGAATTTTTGAGAAAGGAAGTAGCTACCAAATATGATGTTGAAGTAATGGAAGGTAAAGCTAATGTTGAGGTCAGACCTAAATTCGTAAATAAAGGAGAAATCGTTAAACGATTAGTATTAAATCCTCATGGTTCGAAACAAGATCCAAAACCGGTTTCGGAACATAACTTCAGTTTACCAGCTGACCAAGTACCCGATTTCATATTTTGTCTGGGAGATGATCTTACTGATGAGGACATGTTCAATAGTTTGAAACATATTGAATCCAATTGGCATTCTCAAGATTATCCAAAGAATAATTTTGGACATTATGGTGTTTATCCAGTTTGTGTTGGACCTCCAACTAAACAAACTATTGCCACTGCTCATTTATCAGATCCTTCTCAAGTATTAGACACGTTAGGTCTTTTAGCAGGCCAGGTCTCTTTATTTGAAAGTGCTGGTAGTGTGAATTTAGATGATAGAGGACATGTTGAACATAGCGAAAGTTCAATAAATTCAAAGAAGAAAGCGGCTGCTGTTAGAGCCAGTATTAGTGGATGTTCTACAAACAGCAAATAATCAGTAGAACGTTTATAGTATTTATATTTCGATAGATTAGTGAACAATAGAACAGAAAGTTAATCAATGATCGCTACAGTCATAATGATATATATTGTTAAAATTGGATTAATTAAGGGAGAGACCCAAAGATTCTCTTTGACTTTTGGAATTTGGGTCAAAGAATGGAACTTCAGCCAATGAAGTAACTCTATTACCGTGTCTTCCATCTTGCCCCTCATAATCCCAGACAGCACTATGTTGACTGATTCTGTTGTCCCATAAAGCAGAAGTACCCAAACCAGGTTCGGATTTCCAATTGAATCTAACCTTGATATCTTCATTCTTTTCGTAGATACCAAATAAGTATTCCAAAATAACCTTCGATTCTTCTTCTTCTAATCCAACAATACGTTGGGTCATGCCACGGTTGACGAACAAAGCCTTCCAACCAGTGGCAGGATGAGTTCTTACAAGTGGATGTTCTCTTTCAACGAATTTAGGTCCGTCTAATGGGGCATCTTTATCCAAGTACTTATGGGCAGAATTGAAGACAGCCTTTTTACCATCCAAGAATTTTTGGAAACTTGGAGAGAGTTTATCATAAGCAGCGTACCCAGAAGACCATAAAGTGTCACCACCCACTTCTGGAATACTATCAAGATGTAAATGAGTAATACCAGCTGGTTGGAATTCATGGACTAAATCTGTGTGCCAACGGGAGTTACCGTAATACCTTGCTTTTTTGAAGGATAATGGTAAGCCAAAATGTTCAATCAAGTAATCTTGCCAAATAGTAGTAATACCGTCCAAGTTAGTACCATCAACAGCATTTGGAACTCTTGGAACTTGAGGGTGAATTTCCACCTGACCATAATATCTACCTAATTCTAAATGCTTTTGAGGTGATAAATCTTGATTTCTGAAAAAAACAACCACTCTTTCAGCAATCAATAGAGCTAACTCGTCTCTTTGTTGATCGTTCAAATCACTCAATTGTAATCCAACAATTTCAGTACCGATATATTTTGTTAAATGAACAACTTTTTCGGCAGCTCCAAACAAAGCTTTCTTTTCTGGATCGGCATTTTTACCTCTCTCGATATAAGGAGTTTCTTTATTCCTAATAGCATAAGCTTCATCAACATACTTTGGAATCTTTTCAATTGGTGGGATAACTGGATAACCACCAGATAAATCAATACCATGTCTTTCGAATCTCTTTCTAGAGCTTTCTGGTAAATGATCAGCCCAGTCAGGAATCTTTCCGGTGTCAGAACCACCAACTGCCTTTTTGCCGAAAAGTTTGGTACTGGCAAGTTGTCTGACAGTTTTATCTAATTTAGCGTTATACTCAGGAGAGTCAATTTGAATTGGAGCCATAGTGTTGTGTACTATTCTACGTAAATGTTAATCTATGAAGATAATGGTGTCCTTTTATAGTCAGCAAAATCTTAATGTGTGGCATAAATAAAATGCCACATTACTGTATAGATAACTCAAATTTTCAATATACTAATAAGGGGCATTATCGGAGTTACACTTTTTGCTGATTACTAAGATTATGTGATAGGAGCCACCACAGTTTTTCGCAGCCATATATAATATTCCTGCATGTAGTGCGAGATTAAACTGGGGGACACGAATAGAACGATTTAGACCGATTGATTTGACTTGTTTCGGGCATTTTAGATGTTCAGCCTGTAGACTTGTGGGTAGATCATCGGACTTGATTTAAAGAATTTGAAGCTTTATTTTTATTGTGATTAGTCAATGAATTTCTTAATGACATATGATGTGAGAGACGATCCAACCGTACAAACTATCTAACTTATAAACGTATATATAAAGTTGAATCTCTAATCGTAGGTAGGTGCATGCGAGTATGAAGTAGCCAAGCAGTTTTCAAACAACCAATGTTACGATTATAATTTCATAACTTGAATATGGTTGACCAATGCCACACTTGCAGGAGTTTGACAAGGTATGGCCTACATTGACCGACATCAGTGTAATTGTCACCTTGTAGATATTTTCCCGATAATATATTGTATACTATATTGAAGGTGAAATGAGATTAGTGAATTCTAAGACATCAAGAGTGCCTATCGATGTCAAGACGTTTAAATTGTCACAGACTGTTACATTACTTTTTAGAGTATACATGTATAATATGGTTAGAAATAGAAAATCTAAGATGGCTGAACGTTATAGAAATAGCCATCATACGAGCTGATAAGTGCTGTCTTATCCGGTCTCTCTATGCCTGTTGCATACTGACGAAATATACCTTTGGTTATGTGCAGGAGCAATCTCCACAAAGTTATACCCAGGGTTGTGCAGAATAGCCGAGCGATGTTTGGGGTATAGATCAGGAATAAGCCTGTATTCAAGTACCAACCAGACACCATATATCCATTATTGCATATATCCTGTCTTTTATCACTCGTTATCAGTAACCTTACTGGGACAATCCAACGAAGCGCATCTGCAAGCGCTTCTCAAACGGGAAAGGCAGCAGCCAATTCCGCTGCCAGTCCCAATTAGGCAACAGACTCGATATATAAAGACATAGACTTATCTACAATTTTCACATTATTTCCACATAATTTTCAACGATGTTAAAATCAGCTTTACTTTCTATTGCCACGTTTCTAGTTGCTGTACAAGGCAAAGTCCATTCGAATCCACAATCCGAATTTGACTTTCAAGTTGAATATGATTCAATTTCTGAGCCAAGTCTTGAACAACTCTGGGGTGGTGACTGGCCGTTCCAGGGTATCAACACTTTTGCTCATTTAGATCACCACAAATGTCTTCTTGATACCGAAACTGAATATGATGTTGCTTTGATCGGAATTCCTTTTGATACAGCTGTAAGTTATAGACCCGGTGCTAGATTTGGCCCAAGAGCTATTAGGTCTGCATCTCAAAGACAGACGTCCTTGAGAGGATACAATCAAAGAGCCAATTTCAATCCATATCAATCGTGGGCCAAAGTCATTGACTGTGGGGATATTCCTGTCACGCCAATGGATAATAGTTTAGCATTCAAACAAATGAGCTTGGGATTTGAAGAGTTGATTCATAGAAGACATTCAGCCAATGATACTTCAATACCTCCGAGGTATGTTGCATTGGGAGGAGACCATTCTGTATTGTTGCCACATTTAAGAGCATTGAATAAGATATATGGACCAATTAACGTCATTCATTTCGATGCCCATTTAGATACTTGGGCTCCTGATAAATACCCTTCTTATTGGCATTCAGATCAATCTGAACTTAATCATGGCTCAATGTTATGGAAAGCTAATAAAGAAGGATTGACATCTACTCATAACATTCACGCTGGAATTAGAACTAAGTTGTCGGGACCCGAAGATTATGAAGACGATGATTTCCAACATTTTGAAAGAGTTTATGCTGATGATATTTGGGTTGAAGGGGTTAAATATGTAGTTGATAAAATCCTTAAAACAGTTCCAAAAGATACCCCGACATATCTATCTGTTGATATTGATGTTTTAGATCCGGGATTTGGTAGTGGAACTGGAACACAAGAACCTGGTGGTTGGTTACCAAGAGAATTAATCTATGTGTTACGAGCTATTGACCAATTGAATATTGTTGGGGCTGATATTGTTGAAGTATCACCAGCTTATGATAACGCAGAAATCACTGCCACGAATGGGGCACAAGTGGCTTTTGAAATTATAACTAGTATGGTTAAAAAGGGCAATACCAATGAATTAGCCAAAAGTAAATTCCCACCAAAAGTAATGCAGTTAAGTAATGATAAATTCATAAAAAGTCAAATTAATGAAGCAGGAGGAAATAAACAAAAGCTACTTGATATCTTTAATTGATAGATTTAATGTATATTATAAGAAAGGGATGCAGAGATGAGTTCTGTAGAAGCCTAACTTGGCAGAAAGCTATGTACAGTTGGAGGTATATAAGATGAGATACTAATATAAATATAAGAATAAAAGGATTCGTTAAGCAATGGGTTTCAATGAGGTCACCGGATTTAAACAATTAGAGTAATGAGAGGTATTTTTTTTTTCTTTTTTTCTTTTATCTTTAGAGTTAGAACTGGAAGTTTTGTTGTTGTTCTTGAACACCGAAACCGAACGCTTCACCGTAAGCTTGAGGAGCAACCATATCATCATCAGTTTGATCTTCTTCTTCTGAGAAATATTTCTCAATAATGTTGTAGGCCTTTTCATAAATTTTTTCGTTTTCGTTACTTTGACAATCAGAAATCTTTTCCATTCCACCAGCTTCTTCAATGAATAAAGCATATTCATTCTGAGAACCACCTCTCGCTTCTTTATCCATTTCACCCATTTTCAAAATATTTTCTAATGAATCCAAAGTAACTTCAATAATTTTAGCATCAGCAACGGCTAACAAATCACATAAAGGTTTGATACAACCTTGAGAAACAAGATATTTAATTTGATCTGGCTTTGTTAAAGCACCAGAAGAAGCATTTGAAATAGCCCAACAGGCTTCTTTCTTAGTTTTATAATCACCATTAACTAATAATCTTAAAACTGGAGGAATCAAATTAGCATCAATAACTGCTTGGATTTGGTTAGTATTACCGGCGGTAATATTTGAAATAGTCCAACAAGCTTCCTTTCTAATGGTTTCTTTTGAAGAATTTAGTAAAGGGCCTAAAGCATTCAAAGCACCGGCATTGATGATAATTTGAGTTTGAACATCATTACCAGTTACGATGTTACCAATCGATCTTAAAGCGGGGGTTTGAACTAAAGTTGAATCATGACCTAATAATTCAACTAATCTATGAGGAATTCTTGCATCAATTACGGCTTGGATAGCCTCAGAAGTACCATCAGATAAATAACTAACAGCCCAACAAGCATCAATTAAAGTTTCAGTATCAAGGGAATAAATTAATTTAGATAAAGTTGGAATAGCCAAACTGACAATAGACCAATCAGGTTGAGGATTTCTACCTCTACAAAGATTTGATAAAGTCCAAGTTGCAGTACGTACTAAAGAAATCTTAGAACTGGTGAATAATTCCAAAACTGGTTCCATAGCTCCACAATCTAAAACAAAATCTCTACATTCAGAAGAATCACCGGCAACATTTCCTAAAGCCCAAATAGCTTGTTCTTTAACTTCGACCGAATTTGATCTTAACAAGTTAACGAATAAAGGAACTGCACCAGCTTCAACGACAAATCTAGTCTGGTCAGAATTACCAGAAGCAATATTAGTTAAGGCCCAAGCAGCTTCCAATTGCAACATGTCTGGATGACCCGGTTCCATGAATTGAACTAAAATAGGAATCACACCACATTGAATAACGGCGTTAATTGGAGGATTATATTCTCTGGATAAAATTTGACGAAACTTAACGGTAGCACTTAACTTATCATCAAACTCATTTGATTTGATCAATTCAACCATTTTTGGTAACTCTTGCAATAAATGACTGTAAAATTGCGATTCATCAGAATTGCCGGCGGTTAAATCATCTTCATCTTCTGAATCATTGGCTTCGGTATTATTGAAATTTCTTCTTTTTGACAATACCTCTTCTCTCTTCTGCTTTCTCAAATCCACTTGATGGGTTTCTCTTCTTCTTCTTAATTCGTCGCTTTGAAATCTACCTTTATTCTTGAAGGTAGTACGACGATATTCTGGGACAAATCTACTTGTGGCGTCTGAATCCATGATGATGATGAAGGAGTTTTTTTGATGCGAAGTACAGCAAGGAAGTGCGAAGAGAAGAGCGAAGGATGAGAAAATGAGAAGCATGAGTGGGTGTAGAAGGATTGATGGGAGACACGACTGTATAAGGTAGAGGATAGGGAATAGGGAATAGGGAATTGGCAAAGTGGTAAAGTGGTAAAGTTCCAAACACAGGTAATGTATGAGTAGGGATCTGTAATATATAATGTACTCACTTACTTTACTGGTTTACTGGCTTACTACTTACAGTTCTACTACTTACCCTCTTCGCATGCCATTTTGTTCCCATTTTCGTTCCCATTTTCGTTCCCATTTTCGTCCCATTTTGCTTCATTTACTGCGACCCCATCTCATGCTTGCAATAAAGAGATCTCCTGCCAAATCAATAATACCCTCGATCCTCCGGAGCCTCCGGAGCCTGCGGTCATATTCCAAAAGAAGTTTCCAACAAGAGGACTCAACCATAGATACAGACGAGATTTTCTCCGATAATAATCCATGGTCTCCCACATTATTTAGCGATCCCGTCAAAATCAGAAAACCTCGTAGCATCCGATCGGTTGAATTACCCGAAAAATATAGATTAGCATACCATCCCATGTATGAAGCTCCCGGGTCCAAATACGTAGCGTTGGTGAAAAAAATCACCCTTAGTTTGGGGGTATTTGGAGTTTATGCCGCCAAATACTTCTATGAAACAGTGATGTTTGATGATATTTATGCATTATATTCTATAATAGCATGCTCAACTCCTGCCATAGTTGCTCAATATAAAGTAAAAAACTACGTTACACGGATCTTCAGATTATATGATAAGGAACAACCTCAAACGCTTGAAAATTTGGTCAAGGATGAAAAATTAATCATTGAAAAGCTTAGTTTCACGGGGGGAAAAACCTATAACCAGTTATTACAGGTATCAGGTAATCCAAGTTTCAAACTCGCAGACCAAGTAAAGCTGTCCTTATTATCACCATATGCCACGTTACAAGATAAAGACCTTGAAACGGGGGTTAAAAGACAACATTATGTAGTGGATGATGTTGGGGGGATGAAAATGGATAGAATATGGGGCATTGCTGAACACAATTCATTCGTTGACAATGGCCGTTATCTCGATGTGAATAATAAATAGTATAGACTTAGATAAATAGTGATGGATGTAACTCTACACTAGCAAATAACCCTTACACCAGGATGCATCCTGTGATTTCTTTTTCCTGTCAAGTTGCGAAATTCGCAGCTCTGATGTGCGCAAAAGTTACGTCTTATCAAGGTACTTAAAAATGGGATTCTTCACACATCCGACAGCCCCTAATTATTATTCGAGTCACTCACCTATTCGATCACATCCTGATCTTAGCCGAAGAAGAAGTCCCATTAGAAACTCCGAGGATTTAGAAAATCAACAAAACTCTCCAGATTCTCATACCTCATCTCCTCATTCAGCCTCATCTGATTCAAACATGAAACCGGATAATGATAATGTAGAGGTGGAAGAACGGCCTAAAGTGCAAGAAGAAAAGAAAGTAACAAAAGTAAGAAACCGGGATAAATTTGATCCCCAAACCTCGAAAAATACCCGGTATAATTCGATGATGTATCATACGTCTAATGATACAATTGATTTGTACGCCAAAGAAAATGACAGCTCCGATTTATTGGGAAGAATTTATTATGATGATTTCGATTCTGAGGCGTCAACTCCCATACCGTCGGTGGGGACCACTCCTTTGATATCCCCCAGTGGTTCGGTGATTGGAAATGATTATTTTTCAAGTCGTCCTGGCACGGCTCTACTGCCAGGTAATTCAGTATTTGGATCGAAATCCCAGTCCACCACTAATTTAAGATTAAATACCGGCCCCGCTCCCAGCGCATTGGCTGAAAGATTAAGTGCCGAAAGAAACGTCGATATTCATCCTAAATATGAACGAGGAATTTCCTTTGATACTTCCACTAATATTGAACGAATATCTTTAACATTAAAGGCCAAACATCCGAAATTCAAGTTTAGAAGAAACAATAAGACTTATTTGGTGGGGTATAATAATGATGCTGAATCAATCAAGGCCGTTGAATGGTTGTTTGATGAAATGGTAATTCATGGTGATACTGTGGTGATTTTAAGAGTACTCGATGAAAAATTACATCATGGAATTGATCGGGAAAGCTGTAATAAACAATTAGAATCCATCGAAGAGTTGAATGTCCATGATAAAAAAATCTCCATTATGTTTGAAATAGTTATTGGTAAACCTCAACGATTATTACAAAAGGCTATTGATGAATATACTCCACAAATGATGATTATTGGAATGCATGAATATGAAAAAGAACTGAAAGGGTTCTTTGCCAAAACCACGGTGTCAAAATACTTTTTACAGTATGCTTTGGTCCCGGTGATTGTTGTTAAACCCGGCTATGACCATAGAACCGAATTGTCAAAACCGGTAGACAATGAAGATTATTTCAAGAATTGGTTAAGTGATGTCGATATCACCGATAGTTTTTTGAAAGACAAAGAAAAGAAAAGACGTAAAAAGCCCGGTAAAAGTCCTTTGAATTCAAGATCATCTTCCCTACTCAACCTAAGTTCATTATCTGAAGACAGAGGTAGATCAAGACATGTTCCCGATACCAATCCAACCCCAGATACTAGACTGACATTCCTGTTATCCGGCTCCAGATCCCCTTCTGCCACAAGGACTTTATCTGACCAACGATCAGACTCGAAATCTTCTACCCACCGAAAATCAACTCTTTCAAAATTTTTCCATCGATAATTAGAAATAGACTAATATAAATAATTTAACGATTCTCACGTGATGGACATATATAGGTCCTTTGCGTCAAGTCGCGTCGATCTTGATAGGTACTACAACGGTTGAAGCTATATGTTCAATTCACTCAAAAATAACTTGAGTGGAAGCAACCAATCGCAATTACCATTATATAAGGATAAGCCATCCTCGAGACATTTCACTCCTAAACCCACTTCCAACAAACTTAAAATGTTATTAAAAGGATTTATCTTATCCGTCTTTTTGTACGCCATTTTTTACTGGTATGGTAAAGGCCCAACATTGACTAGCACCACCCCGGATTGGAAAGTTGTTCAAGATGAAGTCAGAACCGCATTCCTTGAATCATGGCATACCTACGAAAAATATGGTTGGGGAAAAGATGTTTTCCATCCAATCAAACAGAAGGGAGAAAATATGGGACCTCAACCCTTGGGGTGGATGATTGTGGATTCAATCGATACTTTGATGATAATGGACTGTCCTGATGAAGTCGGTAGAGCCAGACACTGGATTAAAAATGATTTGGATTACGGTTTTGATTATGAGGTGAATGTTTTCGAAACCACCATTAGAATGTTGGGAGGGTTATTATCGGCATTCCATTTATCAGAAGATGATATGTATTTGGATAAGGCGGCTGATTTGGCTTCGGCTTTGATGGGAGGGTTTAAGAGCCAGACTGGACTCCCATATTCTTCGGTCAATTTATTGACGGGTGAAGGTATTCCTAATCATGTTGATAATGGAGCTTCATCAACGGCTGAAGTTGCTACCTTGCAATTAGAATTTAAGTATTTGAGTCATTTGACAGGGGAAACTATGTACTGGGAACTGGTTGAAAAGATCATGCAAATTTTAGATGCTAATAATCCAAAGGAAGGTCTTGTTCCAATATATGTCAAGCCTGACACCGGGAAATACCAAGGAAATCTAATTAGATTGGGTTCAAGAGGTGATTCATACTATGAGTATTTGTTGAAACAATATTTACAAACCAGTGAACAAGAACCAATTTATTATGATATGTATTTGGAGTCTTTGCAAGGGGTTAGAGACAATATGGTATCGACATCAAAACCCAATGGTTTGGTATTTGTTGGTGAATTAGAAAATGGAATCACTGGAAAATTGTCAAGTAAAATGGATCATTTAGTATGCTTTTATGGGGGACTTGTAGCTGTTGGCGCAACTTCTGGTCTAACATTAGAAGAAGCAAGAAAGCAATCATGGTGGAGTCCTGAAAAGGAATCGGAGTTCCAATTTGGTGCTGATTTAACTTATACTTGCTACAAGATGTATAAGGATACTCCAACCGGGTTATCGCCAGAGATTGTTGTGTTTAATCAAGATGATACGAAATCTCGTGATTTCTATATCAAGAAATTAGATAAACATAATTTACAAAGACCAGAAACCGTTGAATCATTATTCTATTTATACCGATTAACCGGAGATGTTAAATATAGACAATATGGATATGAAATCTTTCAAAATTTCATCAAACATGGCAAATATGTCAATGAAGAAGGTGATGTTTCATATACTTCGTTGGATGATATGACCCAAATTCCTCCCAGAAAAAGAGATAATGTCGAATCTTTCTGGTGGGCCGAGACTTTGAAATATCTTTATTTATTATTCGATGACAATAATAAGATTCCTTTAGATAAGTATGTTTTCAATACTGAAGCCCATCCTTTCCCCAAATTTGAGATGGGTAATCTCTTCAAAACCGGCTGGAGAAGACAAGGAAAAGCTCCTTCAAATGTCGCAAGACCAAAGGTCAAAAACGAAGACCCTAACGTAAAAATCGATAAAAAAAATCCCCCAGAAGCTGCCCCAGCTAATAAACCAATTGATCAAGAAGTAAAAGAGGCCATTAAACAAGATCCTAAAGTCGCCGAAGATGTCCAACAAGATACCCGAAAAAAACTCGAAGACATTTTGGAATAATCCCTCTATATAACTATAAATAAATAACGTTAAATAACGTTAGTAACCAGGGTACTTGATACTGGACTTAAGTGCCGAGTGTGTCCAAACCAGCAACGAATCTCTCACTTCGCATTTTATTTTTTTTTGTAATCAACATTAGTAGTTAGAATTGAAACATATTCCATCTTATGTCGAGTGATGTACGTATAAACCAGTTCAAAGTTACACGTAACCAACCGGAAGTGCCTTCTGGATATCGCCAGATCTAATACCTACGTAATCCGTCTTCTCCGTACTTGAAATCTGGTCGATTATCTATTCATCGCATTTTTTCCGGTGGTATTACGTCACCTCCTTACCAAATCAATTAGATTATTGGTCAAGTGACTTTAATTCATATGAACCCCAACTAACGTTTAGTCTAAAACCACGTCTTTTGATCTCGAACCAAACCCGTTTGAACGATCTTTTGCCACAAAAGAAAATTCGGTTAGTAGGAGTTATACGTCATCATCAACTAATTCAACTAATCCACGCGAGGTGTCTCAAACAAATTCCACCAATAATTCAAATGCAAACTTAAGAGATACCAACAAACACAATTTACACATTCCAATATCCAATTTAAATGGAGTATCTTCTCAACAAAAGCTACCCGGGATAACACCACCGCTACTCACTCCAGGGGGAAGAAGGTTACCTCCTTTAGGGTTATCTCCTGGTAGTCATATTACCATGCCCACTACCCCAGGTGGTACTTTATGGAATAGTTTATTGAATGCTACCAATACTTCGGAGAATGACAATAGAAATTTACCAATTCCATCGACTTCCCAAAATCCAAATCAACCCAATCATAGTCATTCGAATTCAAATTCAACATATAATCAATTTCTCAATAATTCAAGAAAATCAGGCTTGACTCCAAATGAATCAAATCTTAGAACTGGTCTTACTCCTGGTGCAACGGGTCATCATCTGTCTTTTCCTTTCAATCATCAAATCGTTGGTTTGACTCCAAATGGGATTTTAAATAGCCCAATGACTCCTGGTTTATCGAGCCTTTTGGGCTTATCTAATTCCCATAGCCAAAGCCATATAATGAATCAAGTCCCTCTTCAAAATCAAAACAATGATCTACCTCAGGGTCAGAATCAAGCTCAGTTACAGGCTGCTCAACTCCAGGCTCAACTACAGGCTCAGGCTCAGGCTCAGGCTCAGGCTCAGGCTCAAGCTCAGGCTCAGGCACAAGCTCAAGCTCAGGCACAAGCTCAGGCACAGGCACAAGCTCAGGCGGCTCAGGCTCATGCACAAGCACAAGCTCAAGCTCAAGCTCAAGCTCAAGCTCAGGCCGAAGCGGCTCAAGCCCAGGCTCGTGATCAGGCTCGAAGTCAGATCTCACATATTTCACAACAAAATCCTTCAAAAGACCAGAAACAACAATCACCTGCTGGATCTATTAATTCCGATAAACCAGGAAACAAAAGAGGTTTGGATATTGCTAATTCTGATACGTCCGGTACTCCACCAAAGAAACAAAAAGCAACTCGGAGTAAAAAGCCAAAAGTGAAGGAAGAACCAACTGTATCAGCCATAGAGTCTGCAAGTGAATCCCCATCTTCGCCGGGGGATGATTCACAAGATGGAAGTGGTAAAAAGAAGGGACAAACTGAGGAACAGAAAAGAAAGCATTTCCTTGAAAGAAATAGATTAGCTGCTTCTAAATGTAGGCAACGTAAAAAACAGATGGTTGCTAAAATGGGAGACGAATTAAAAATGTATTCCAATGGATATAGAGAATTAAGAGAACAAATTGATAATATGAGAGATCATCTTTTGAACATAAGACAAGTCTTCTTCAACCATAAAACTTGTCCAATGTTGGTATCACAACTAGGAGGATATAATGAGATGAATAATTTTTTGGAACAAATCAATTATGTAACATCTATTGCCGATAAAGGAAATACCAGTAATCCCCCAAGTACTAATAGTAATGGAGGTAGATATTCGGTACCTCCTTCGAACGCAGGATCCTCTACATTAAGTCATTCAATGCCAATGGAAGATCCACATGCTGTCAACTCTGGATCTAATTCAGTGGTTAACGTACCTAACGGATATGAAACAGTTAATTTACCGGCAAATATATCTTCTCATCATAGTATGACTAACATGGCAGCCGCTGCAGCTGCAGGTGGTAACAATGATAATAATGGCCAACCATTACCTAATAGTCAAATTACAAATTTGATAAACAATGGTCAAAAGAACCAGGCCGATATCAGAGCCATTAATAGTATGTCGGATTTGGCATCTCTCACTAATCATTCTGATGTTGTCGATGACAACCATAAACATAATGACTTCAATATAAGAGCTGTTAACAGTATGGTTAATCTACCCCAACACAACAACCTTATGAATTTATCTGCCCACAATATATGACAAAAAGGAAAGTTGATGCATAAAATTCGGGCGTTTATAGTAATAAAGTATGTTATATAAATAGAATACAAATAGATATAGGCATTCAACTCTACCATCAATACAAATCTCCATTTGTGTCATTAGTAAATGGGTCGTGCACTTGCCGTGTTTACCAGGAAGATGAACAGTGAATTGGTCGTGCACTTGCCGTATGTACCAGGGACATGAATAGGAAGAACCGAATTTGTATTGTAACCCACACCATGATGATATTTGTCTTTTGATTGAAGTGTTGTCGAATAATTATAAATTTTTCAATTGATACATTTTTGGCTTTTTCCGGGATTTTTTTAATAAAATATTACAAAATATATCCATCCTGTGTTTTTCACGACTTTGATGCAATAGGAAATATTAGGCTGCAAAAAAAAGAGAATATGCATTCGGAATAAGAAGTACACACTAAAATTTACTACAAACACTTTGAGATAATAAGCTGCCGTCCAACTCAAACAAACACCCAACTACACAAACAACAACCAAAAAGCCAGCCAAAAATCAGTAACTGGCAAGGGTCTTGCATTATCCCGCACACCACAATGTCACAGCCCCGGATAACTTGGATCGAAAGGTATTGTTCTTCGCATACATTTGGGAAACGCGACACGACTTGTTGATTCCAAATAAACACCTTATTGTATTTGATAACGTATATTATGGTTTTGCATGGGAATCGACATGATAATATGGAGTTACCAAGTCTACCAAGTAAAGCAGACCATAGCGAGTATGGTGATATTTCACCCGACCAATTCACCCGGAAAAACTTGAAATCAATCTTACATCTCATCACTGGAGAATTGAAAAAAAGAGGTACCAAGACTCCACATGTTTTTTTGCCATTTAGATCCAAAATTGAGGATTTCAAGCTTGAAAAGTTGCTCACGTTATTGTTTCCTCGAGGTTTGTTATTGAAAGATGAAGAGACTGTGGTGGATATTTTGAAATCTTTTGATGAATTTACCATGATTTGTACTTTGAAGTATTTGTGGAGTAGATTACCCAATAATGAAATTATTGGTTGGGATGTATATCTTGAATATAAACGGAAAGAAAAGGAAGCAGGATATCCAAGAATGGCTTTTTTAAGTATTATGCCTAAATGTTTATCATCGCCGGCTCATGCATCTATTGTTTATGATTTTCTAGATTTATTGATTAGTCTTTCATCAAACTCTCAATATAATTATTTGAGTGGTAGAAAAATTGCTAAAATGTCGAGTATATGGGCGTTTAACACGTTGAAAGATCGTAGAAATCAACATAATTCAGCCTTTTATGATGCAACGATTGAATCGGAAAATAATTTTACTGATGGACTTTATCGTTGGCAAGAATCCACCGATGCTATATTTCATTTGTTATTATCTTTTTTAAGAGCTATGTTACCGGAAAATGAGATGGAAACCTTGAAATTACCAAAGACTTTACAATCTTTATTAATTACTAATAATTATCCACCTCTTGCCAATACTGATTCCATAAAATCGATAATAACGATTCCCTGTGTTTGTGTCAAATCAACGAAAAGAAGCTCAAATCCATATGAACTAATAAGCAAAGTGAGACATGTTCTCTCGTTTGAAAAGAAAGATAGTTTCGTATCAATAGAAAATTATACTATTTTGAAGAGTATCTTTGAAAAACAAAGTACAAATGAAATTGTTAATTGCTTAACTGAAGAATCAAGAAGGGTATTGAATAGATTAACTGATGAACCAATCAATTCAAAATACGGTTTATATCCTGGATGGTTAGAGCCAAATAGAAATTTTGCCCCAATTGATCCTAATATTCCGTTGTATTCTGAAATAACTATAAAGAACGTTTCTATTCAAGATTATTATATATGGGCTTGGCTATCTTCTTTGGCGTCTGATCAGCCAAGCTCCAAGAAATCCATATTCGGAAGATCTTTGGTAGTAGAAGCTGGTCTAAGAGGTTTCCAAAAATGGTTGATCATTACCGAAGAAATTATCAATACCGAAGAGTATCTCACCAAGTTTAAATCGGCTTCAAATGTGGTACCTAGAGTACCAAATAAATCTCCTTCTAGAGTAGTGTCCGATGAAAGTTATAAAAACATGCCACTACCTCCACCTCCACCTCCAGAGAAAGAAGATACATCGGCAGAATTATTACCTAATTACAAATTCGAACATGAAGATCCTATAGCTATAGAATTTGGTGGTGAAAAGATTGATGCTCATAGTTTTGATCATTATGATGGTAATCAAGTTCCTCAAGAAATGAGTGATTATACTAGATATTTACATTCTTTGAATTTGAGTGACGAAAACGTACCTTCTTCAGCCAGTCAAAATTCGAAAAGGCGGCCACCTCCACCACAGGTCGAAGAACCAATTGAATGTGAAGCATCCCTGGTTCCACAAACTCAATATCAACAAGGGGGAATTTTTGACAAAGCCAATTATATTCCGCATCTGTCAAACGGTTATGAAGAGCCTTATATGAACTATGAAACTGCCGAAGATAAAGCTACTAATGATTTCAATAAACGGGCAGAAGATCCTTATTCGGAATATTTTATTCCTGGAACTGAGGCTCAAGGGCCTGTAACAGAGACAGCTGTTGACCAAGAATATCAAGAAACTGAAGTGATTGAAGATTATACCGTTACAGAGCCAACATTAGGACCAGAAGCAGATGTTGGATACGGTGTGGCCGAAGCTGATTTACCTGAAGGTAATAATAAAGAAAATGAAGAAGTTAAGAAATTGAAAAAGAAGAAGAAAAAGGACAAGGAAAAGAAGGAAAAAAGAACTAGCCAATTACCTTATCCATTTCCTGGTCCTCTTCCACCTGGTATGATGCCGCCACCTCCAGGAATGGAGAATATGGGATTTTTCCCATTTGGAGCCATGCCACCGCTGCCAACTAAAGAAAGTTCTAGTCCTAAGAAGAATAGAGACAAAAAGAAGAAGAAGAAGAAATCAGGAAGTCCTTCATCTTCTCCCAAACAACAAGAGGTTCCTAAATTTGAAATAACTCCAGTAATGGCCGAAAATCCAAACCAGACAGCAAGTCTTGAAAATATTCCCAAGCCAACATTGAATCGACCCGAGACAGCTATAATGCAAAAAACTAGAAAAGAAGTTGATCCTCATAGAACTCCTTCTCCAGTGAAAACTAATCCTGAACCCCATACTCCTAATCAGCCTTTTAATTCTACTGGGCTGGCGGCCCTTTCACTGAAACAAATGCCTGTCGACAATAGAATTCCTACGATTTTACAACCAGCTGGTTTCCAAGGGTTCCCACAAAGTCCAGCTAACCCACCTTCAAGTTCCACACCCTCTCCAAGAAATAAACCAGCACCGACCATTCCAAGCCCACAAGCACAACATCAAGCACAATCGTCGGTTAATGTCTCTCATTCAGGACCACCTCAACCACCCACATCAGGACAGCATGCTTACCCACCCCAAGCTACACCAGCGGCTCCTATAAGAACTCACCAACCAGGGCCATCGCCTCCTACACCAACTAATGAACAGCTTCGCCATAAGGCACAACCACAAATTCCCCCAGTAGCTGCTGGTACAAGTCAAGGAAGACCACAGATGGAGACAAGAAAAGCTGCATCTTTCAACCAACAAGGATCACCTGGTGTTGTCAGACCTCAATTGAGTCAAACACCTAGTAGTCCAATACCTCCAGGGTATAATACCAGAGCATCACCAAATCCTGCTGGGCCCCATAATACAAGGATGTCTCCCGGTCCCGCAGGCCAAGCCCCTACCCATCGTTCACCACGAGCAGCAGCAGTAGCAGCAGCAACACCAACAGGACCAGTTTCAGCCCGGCCGTCAGCAATGGGACAAGGGCCTGTTCGTTCACCAAACCCAGGACAACCACCAGCAGCTCTACCAGGACAACCACCGGCAGCTCTACCAGGACAACCACCGGCAGCCCTACCAGGACAACCACCGGCAGCCCTACCAGGACAACCACCGGCAGCCCTACCAGGACAACCACCGGCAGCCCTACCAGGACAACCACCGGCCCATTATCCATATCCCCAACCTACTCAGGGATACTATCCACCACCACCACAAGGATATCCATATTACCCACCACCACAAGGATACTACCCCCCACCACCACAAGGATATCCGTATCAATACTATCCACTGCCTGGAGCAAATCCTGGGTCTGCCCCACATCCTGGACCTAACCCCCACCAGGCGGCGCCTACACATAAGGGATCTGCCGATATGACAATGGTAGGAATGCCTACTGCAAGCAGACATAACAAGAATAAAGGAACCAACAAGGCTGATTTGAGAAATGCTTTTGTTCAGGGTAGTTTCGGAATTTAATTTATATCAGATTATATAAGTTTGTACAGTAGACGATAATGTATTTTATTCTAAGAGTCTAGAGATGTAGGACAGGCAACAAACGAAGTAGAATGAAAGAGAAGCCTAGACTATCCTTTTACGATACCAAGCAAGCACGAATCTGAAGATCCGCCAGTTTTGAGCGAAGTGCTTCAAAACCCGAAAATAAGTTACAGACTTTTTAAACCTTAATTTTATTAATATGAGAGAGACTAAGACGAAATGAAATTCGAAAGTTTAATAGAAAATAACACTAAAAGAAACGTGCTGACGTTCTATGTTGCCAAAAGCTTTAAACAAAAGCACAATCAGATAACTTGACCATAGCCACCCATGGTTAAGATTTTTATGCCACAATCACACAGTAATCGGAACAATAGCTAGCCCACCATATACGAGAAATTACGGAATAGTGATATCAACATCCGCCTAAATTACGAAATAGTGATATCAACATCCGCCTCCCTAGTCTATCCTATCACTATACAATAAAAAATACCCGACGTAAAAGGTTACAAGCCCGCGGCCCAACCCTATTGGGACAGAGAATGCCCTAACAGGAGAAATCCCATACGAAGAAGGTCCAGGCTGAAGAGAAGACCAGATATGTCATACGGATCTGCTCAAGAGAATACGAGGATCTATTGTTCAAACTTTAAATAATACCAATAGACTTCATATAATATCAGTTTTGGTGGCTACGGGCTAATAATCCAAGCGTTAAGCATGCATGACCGAAGTACATATGCATTCATGTACTTAAGCGGGCAATTCCAAAAGTAATTATATTTTCTGTACATGTGCAAATTTCAATTTCCAAGAAATACCAAGATTAACGATTCGCAAGAGGCATTTTTCAGATGGAGAAAAATCAGTGCTCAAAGCAGGGTCAGATCTAGCCATGGTGCAATGGTCAAAAACCTTCGAACCGGTTGGCTATTGCTAATAGCAGGAACTATTACAAAACTCTAAGCATGTTATATATGTTACCTAGTTGATAGTTACACTTGATAGACACCAAAATAAACAAGATATCGGGCTAATCGGGATTATTCCACCCTGATTCCCAAAGAGGAACACTTGAGCCCAAAATCCAAGTGTCGCAACCGATCCAGGGTCTATTCTTACTACGTTTCGCGGCATTTAGGCGCGCCACTTTAAAGTTTTAGCTTAGATTAAGCTACAAAAAGAGAAGAGGCAACATTCTGGCGCAACAACGGCAGCGCTTGCCCGCAGTAAATTCCACCCAAGGATATTTTTTAAACTATTTTTTAGCCATGTAGCGTCCATTCCCAATGGGGGATTATACTTCCATGACAAATAGGAGCGGTGCAATTAATAGGCAGGACCGGCCAAATATTTCAAGCAGCCAGTCGGTCTAAACCGGGGTTCCCTACTAACAAATAAGCTTGAAACACGTATCATACGTAGATCAGAAAGCTTATCAAAGATGAATTGTTGATCGTATCGCTAGCGCCCCAGTAAATCCTAAATGAGATCCCTTTAGGACGCTCGAAACCTCGATCGAGAAACAAAATTATGCGGAGATCGTGGTAGAAAGAGCGTTTAATGCATGAACCAGAACAAGAGAATTCAACGTCACCCTATTGTAGTTTCTCGGAAAGTTCAAGGTTATGAGTCTTAAAGCCTTAATTTCGTTTTTAACAATCTCAAGAATGTTTAATTGAAGTAATTAAGGTCCATTTGCTGGGGGGCTCATTTTAATCCACGTCAAATGATACATCACCCACCTTGTATATTTTCCATTTGGTATGATTGAATGGTCGAGCCAGAGAAACGTAAAACATATCAATTGACTGTAGTGGTACGGTTTGGATTTCCCCCCAATTTTACGAGATATGTACGAGGTGTTTGCTATTGTTTGTCGTTTTTAGAATTTCTTCTTTTGCCAGGTGAAACAGTATTAGGAGCCCCACCTCCAGAACCAGTTGCAAGAATTTGCGATAACTAAAAAATAAGATTAGAATAGAAAGAAACTCTAAAAGCAGTAAGCACGCTTTCCTTAAACAATGGGAAAGATATGCATTCCTGTATTGTGATCGTAAAGGCGAAGCATCGGGGAAGGTATTTGAGTCTTTCAATAAAAAATATAAGAGAATGATGCATTGATTCTTGCATAGATCGACTATTTTACGGTAGAGTTTACGCCGATGGTTATGTTGATGGAATAATTTGCCAACCTTTGGTCGATAAGTTCTTTGACACCTTCCGATTGTTTATAAATTATTCAAGTTTTCCTGTTGTGAAATTTTATTTGTTCAATTGTTTCTGAATAACTAAACTCGATGTTGAACTTGGTTAAATTCGTAACATTATTAGCTTGTCTAGTGTTTACTAAGGCTGTTGATATCACCTCAGATAGAATTCAAAGGGGTACTCTCAGTCTTGCCATTGGTAACTACCGTGTATTCCCTGGTGTATCTTGGTCCATTATCGATAATGCAGTTTCTTCATTTACTGGCTCATTTGATAACGATGGTAAATTCTATATCTCATCCAGTAACCCATTGATCGGGTTGACGGCATCGGTGGTAAATCTTCTTGGTACCATTGATAATAGTGGAGATTGGGCTTTTAATTCTTTTAGAACTTTGCTTGCTCCATCTTATACCCTTTCTACCGGAACTTTCAGAAATACTGGTAATATGTGGTTCGGAGGTGATGGATCAGTTGGTGTTCCAGTTATGACAGTTCAAGCTCCAAACTGGGAAAATGATGGTTTAATGGTTTTTGCCTTGAACTCTAGATCTTCAAGTGGTAGAGTAGTCTTAGGTGCTTCCATTTCTGCTGGTACAGGAGATATTACCAATGATGGTACTATTTGTTTGATCAATCAAGTTTATCAACAATCCACTGGTATCCAAGGTTCAGGTTGTATTAATGTCGGTCAAGGATCCAATATGTATTTAGCTGGTTCTGCACTTGGTCTCACAAATGGGGTAGATGCCGCTCAGACTTTTTACTTGAGTTCTTCAACTTCAAGTCTTCGTGCTGAAGCCCTTTCTTCAAGTCAAACTTTTAGAGTGGCTGGTTTTGGTAATAGTAATGTTGTAGGTCTTTCGAGTACTATTCTTACCTACAATTATGATGGTGAATATTTAAACACTTATGCCGGTGTATTTAATACGCTTCAAACAAGATTTAGAATTGGTCCTGGATATACCTCTTCCCTTTTCCAGAGAACAAGTTCTACATTCGGGTTTGCTGGTTTAACTTTGCCAATTAACAATGCCATCAGATATAATGGTCCAGTACCAGCAACATCCAGTAGTACTGCAAGTTGTAGAGCTTGTCAAAGCTTCCCAGACCCCCCAGGGCTTGATGAGTCTTCATCATCATCTGCTTCAAGTTCCGAAGTAGCTTCTAGTTCAGCCCCTCCATCTTCTTCGTCTGCTGCATCATCATCAAGTGAAGCTGCATCATCAAGTGAAGCCCCATCATCATCAAGTGAAGCTGCATCATCATCAAGTGAAGCTGCCTCATCATCAAGTGAAGCTGCCTCATCATCAAGTGAAGCTGCATCATCATCATCAAGTGAAGCTGCATCATCATCATCAAGTGAAGCTGCATCATCATCATCAAGTGAAGCTGCATCATCATCATCA